>JALHBL010000924.1:0-14019 GCA_023638675.1 Camponotus pennsylvanicus | reverse complement strand
TCCTCGACGCCCCTCGACCCTCGACTGATCTCCGGGAACTTAGCCGGGCAACTTCGACTTTTTTAATTTTTTTTTTTTTAATCGTTTGTTGGTCGTTTGTCGGTGATTGTTGGCCTAATTTCAACGTTTGTTGGTTTATATTTTTTTTTAAACAAAAAAATAAAAATTAGCGTGTTAGCCGGAAAAATTTCATTTTCGTTCAAAAAGCGGTTAAATCGATACGCAATCATTCGCTGATGATTGTTGGTTTAATTATAACGTTTGTTGGTTCGGTATTTGCCTTAAAAACGAAAAATAATCTCTTTTATTAAGACCGCATTTACAAAAGTCGTTAGGATCAATCACAGTTGAAGGTTAAACAGTCCTCGAATATGATTGGTTAATTTCTTCTCAATAACGTATGTCATTGTTTCTTACGACTTTAGGCTTAAACATCTATATAAACTTGGCTGAAGCCTTTCCGCATTCCATTTTCGTATCACATAAGTTTGATACGTATTGTAAATATTGTAAATATATAATTAGGAATAAGTTAAAATTACATATGCGTGGTTCTATAAAAAAAAAAACAGAGGTTGAAAGGTTTGTATCTTATGTATTTTCTGATATACAGGGTGTATAAAAAAGGTCGGAACCCTTGAATATTTCGAAAAATATAAGTTTTATCAAAAAATGTTTCAGACAAAAGTTGTAGGGTTTAAAAAGTTCTATTTACTGGCAATATCATTTTGACCTTGAAGAGTCATTTGAAGGTCACGTGAAGGTCACTTCAATTTTTTTAAGTGGAACACCCTATATATTTTTGCACATTCTTGTAGCTTATCTCGAGAGCTTTCCAAAACACTATAATTAATTACCTTTTCGTTAAGTACTTTTTGAGTTATGAGGCTTGAAATAATTTCTTAATTTTACATAAACCGTAAAATATCTTGTAAACTATTCATTTTTCGATTATCTTACCTTAATACTTTTATGTACAAAATAATGAGAGGAATCAATTGGTGTAAAGAAAACACATAGTTGTTTTTAAGAAAAAATATGGAATTGTTAATTGCAAATTACATATTTTTTCTTCAAAACAACTATGTGTTTTCTTTACACCAATTGATTCCTCTCATTATTTTGTACATAAAAGTATTAAGGTAAGATAATCGAAAAATGAATAGTTTACAAGATATTTTACGGTTTATGTAAAATTAAGAAATTATTTCAAGCCTCATAACTCAAAAAGTACTTAACGAAAAGGTAATTAATTATAGTGTTTTGGAAAGCTCTCGAGATAAGCTACAAGAATGTGCAAAAATATATAGGGTGTTCCACTTAAAAAAATTGAAGTGACCTTCACGTGACCTTCAAATGACTCTTCAAGGTCAAAATGATATTGCCAGTAAATAGAACTTTTTAAACCCTACAACTTTTGTCTGAAACATTTTTTGATAAAACTTATATTTTTCTCTCATTATTTTGTAAAAGTATTAAGGTAAGATAATCGAAAAATAAATATTTTACAAGATATTTTACGGTTTATGTAAAATTAAGAAATTATTTCAAGCCTCATAACTCAAAAAGTACTTAACGAAAAGGTACTTAATTATAGAGTTTTGGAAAGATCTCGAGATAAGCTACAAGAATATGCAAAAATATATAGGGTGTTCCATTTAAAAAAATTGAAGTGACCTTCACGTGACCTTCCAGTGACTCTTCAAGGTCAAAATGATATTGCCAGTAAATAGAACTTTTTAAACCCTACAACTTTTGTCTGAAACATTTTTTGATAACTTATATTTTTCGAAATATTCAAGGGTTCCGACCTTTTTTATACACCCTGTATATTACAATTTCTTATTTAAGTAAAAATGTATATAGCTATTCATTTATATAGCTCATGCTATTTGATTTATAAAGTTGATTTATGTTTATTAGGAGATTATGCTGCTTGGAAATTTATATTTGAAGCTGTGCGTGGCAGAACACATGACTCAATAGAGATACCCAATAATGTAGACATAACTTTTTGCATCCGAGAAGTGGCATATGTTTGTAGCAATATGTTTCTTCTTTCCGTCCAATAAGTGAGTACAAAAGTTAGTTTTGCATTAATTAAAATATATTGTTTCCTAATTCTTCTATATGTGATACAATACGCTGATACATAGTGAATTAATACAATTAAGTTATTCTTATATATAATGTTAAATTATACAATGTTCAATTGTTTTCAGTTGGAAGTTACAGAATTCGAATTTTAAAAAAAAGCACAGCACAATCTTTTTTAAATCATTGAGATAAAAGAAATATTATATATTCAAGCACATGTTAATGATATGAATGAACAAGAAAGGAGGAGCGATGAGTGTGTAAGCGCGTGGCGAAGGCTCCTCCCCTCCCCAATCACCGCTTCGCCGCGCGCCGCCATTGTTACAGTCAGACCGCCTTCGCCGTCGTGTGCTTCGAGCCACGCGCATTGGTCGATCTTCTTTAATTATTTTTTCGTTAATTATTGCGAATATCGCAAAATAGTATAGTAGCTTCCTCTTAATTTGAGCCAATCTACCTTCACACTTCGAGACTGTCAAAATTTCCCTGCCACCCTGTATAAAAAAGTACATATTAATAAATAATTATTTATATCTGTGATTGGAATTTATTTGTTTATATCGTTGTAATATTAATAACCCAAACAGCACCAAGTCGACTGTTAGTTGACTGTCAGTCGGCAGAAAAAGTCTAAAGTCGACTTCAAAGTAAGACTGAATGTCAACTTAAAGTCGACTAACAGCCGACAAATGACTCGACTATAGTCGACTGTCAGTCAGCTAATAAGTCGACTTAGAAGTCAACTTTATGGCGATTATAAGTCAATTTTCAGTCAATTTAATATCATGTCCATTAACTACTAAATTTTTATTTTTATGTCATTTCTCAAAAACTTGATCGATTTAATGTTCTGTATATAGATACATATATGATGGAATTTAAAAAAAATTAACCATCTGCGGTTAATTACATGGAGCTCTGAAGCTCCTTGCAAAAGCTAGAGGAGATGCGACTATAAGTCCGCTCTCTTTGATCGATAAGCCGTGATTTGTGGCCGTGTGCCGCGGCCTTATATTACTGTCTTAGATGAATTCCACTTTCGAGTTAGGCGTTTTCCTTTTCGCCATCTAGCGGCGAGGCGTGAAGCTCGTGGAACTATATGAATATTTCCATTTATCCATTGGATATCTTTGGTAGCTACTTAATGAATATACACACACACAAAACAACCAGGCCACTAAATTTTAGCAAAATTTTTTAACATCTTTCAATAGCAACAAATCAGCAAAAAAATCACCGTATTAATATGAAATAAAACTCAAATTAAACAGTCCTCTTAAAAACTAAAAAAACAAAATTTGAGTTACAAAAAATGTTTTACTAATGACAAATGCTAAAAATAAACTTTAAATAGAAAACAAATTCTTTTTTAAACTGCTGCATTGCTCAGGAAAATCGGCTCCCTGATGTAAATACTTTAATTATATAATATTGTTACATATAATACAATTAAAGAATAATGAAATTAAATCAATCAAGTCTTTGAAAATGCCTAATTTAATCGACTTTTTGCTTTGCCGAAAGGCGACTTTTAATATTCTGAAAATGGTCAACCTTAAGTCGATTCATAGTCGATAGTTAAAGTCGACAATAAACCGTACTAGAAATAGTTGACTAAATGTCGACTTAAAGAGACGATTTCAAGTTGACTAAAAAATGTCGACTATCAGTCGGCAAATAGTCATTTGTGCTGTGTGGGAATCTTCCATTTAATATTACAAAGAAATTATCGGTTAGTGCAAATTTAGAAATTCTAATTTGCCCACTGATGTTAGACTTTACATTTTGTACAATCTTGATAATTCAGATGTTCATTATCGATTATTTTCGTACATATTGATAGTATTAATCCTTAAGATCTTGATGTTAAGAAATTATTCTGGATATTATAATTATAATTTCTTATTCGACTTTATATATTATATACAAACATTCATATATTTTATATATAAATGTATATATAATATAAATTCGAATAAAATCAAATTAAATATAATCAAATATAATATTAATATGTGCATAAATAAATGTACATGTGCATGCATTATTATTTACTTACATATTATTATTTTTTATTATTATTATTTACTTACATATTATTATGATATACATGTTATTGTGATTGAATAACACTTTTATTTAAGATGCAGTATTATATTTCATTATTTTATATAATATTTCGCAATTGTACATATTCCAATAAAATTTAATTAATTGTAGAATGGAACTTAACGTGCTTATATAGCTGTAAATTCTGAATATACAAAAATATATTGCATTCTTATTACAATTGTATATACGTATGCGCTGCTGCGTTGTTCTTCCTAGCGTATGACAAAACAAGATGCCAAATACATATATCTCATTACCCTGGCGAAAATAAAATGTAAACCGAGCGTGAACAAAGCATGAATTGGAGAGTAAATCTAATGTAACGGAAAAGTGACGGAAGCGTAAACGAAGCTATTAAAAGGCGTAAATTGAGACATCGGAACGTAAAGAAAGCGGCTATTAAGTGTTAGAAAAGCGTTAACGAAGCGTTATCAAACTCTCCGACAAGCGTGAACGAAATATCCTCCAAATGTAAACGAAGCGTCATCAAACTCCTTAAGAAACGTAAACGAAACGTTATCGAACTCTCCGACAAACATGAATAACCCTAGCGAAAATAAATATCGGAGCGTAAGTCGAATGTAAGGAAAGAGTAACAGAAGTGTAAACGAAGCTTCTAGGAGGCGTAAATTGAAACAACGAAACGTAAATGAAGCGTTAACACTTCGTTTACGTTTCGTTGTTTCAATTTACGCCTCCTAGAAGCTTCGTTTACACTTCTGTTACTCTTTCCTTACATTCGATTTACGCTCCGATAATTATTTTCGCCAGGGGAAATATCTAATATAATTTTTAAAGAACGTAAATGAAATGTCATCAAACTTATTGGCGCGAATACGAATGAAATGTTTATACTCTACTATATTTATACTGTACCGTTAATATTGCACTTTACATTTTAAATAGGTAATAAACGGATTATTTTCGTTTATTCGCCAGACATTTACTTGTCCGACTTATAAAAATCAATTTAATATCTGAAGATCCTACATCGAGATCAGAAATTAAATTGAAGTATATCTTTAATCTTATTTGTTACTCTTTGTAAACTCTTTATATAATTTTCATAACTAAACTTAAATACGAGAAAGATAGCGCGCGTAGCGGTAAACGAACGAACTAACAGACTCTTCATTTACACTTCCTAAACGCTCCATAAAATGTGAACGAAAGACTCCAATACGCTTCCTATACACTTCAATGATTGATTGACTCAGAAACTCTTCATCCACATTTCTTCAACGCTTCGACTCTTGCGTGCTCGCGCGAAACTTTGACGTCCTTAAAAATATTTCTTTAAATTGTTAAAGTGTATGGAAAGTATTTCCTACATGTTTTGTGCAGTGTCTAAGCGTTGAAGAAATGTGGATGAAGAGTTTTTAAGTCAATCAATCATTGAAGTGTATAGGAAGCGTATTGGAGTCTTTCGTTCACATTTTATGGAGCGTTTAAGAAGTGTAAATGAAGAGTTTCTAAAATGTCAATCATTGAATGTACGGGAAGCGTATTGGAGTGCTTCGTTTACATTTTATGGAGCGTTTAGGAAGTGTAAATGAAGAGTTCCTAAAATGTCAATCATTGAAGTGTGCGGGAAACGTATTGGAGTGCTTCGTTCACATTTTATAGAGCGTTTAGGAAGTGTAAATGAAGAGTTTCTAAATGTCAATCATTGAAGTGTGTGGGAAGCGTATCGGAGTGCTTCGTTCACATTTTATGGAGCGTTTGGGGAACGTAAAGGAAAACATGAAATATTAAAGCGTAAGGGAAGCGTAACGGAATGCTTCGTATACACTTTATGGAGCGTTCGAGAAATATGCACGAAGATTTAAAATCGCGAAGAGTTAATGGGAAGTCAATGAAGCTTCTAAGAAGCGTTTATTCTGTTCGTTTACGCTTCTTTGACACTTCGAGAAGCGTTTAATTTTCACCAGGGTACATGTGTACAAAATATACAATGTGTACAGAAAAACACAATACACAGATCATATTAATAAAAAAGTAATATACAATGTCGCTAATAATAAAAATTATTAAAATATAGTAATTATTTAAAAAAATTTTTGGCAAAATAAAATACTTATGAATATACATATCGTTGTGTGTTTGATAAATCAATCTAGAAAAGTGAGGATTTTAACAAGTAAATTTTTTTATCAATTTTCATAATATGAATAATTCAGACTTCTGTGTTTATTGTATATTTATTTAGATAACTAACATCACAACAAGTCGCATAAACGAATTAGAATATAATTCTTTTAATCCTCATATTTCCAGTTATAAAATTAAAATGATATAATATGCCCATGCAACACTTTATGTACTTTGATGTATCTATCTTGAAGATATAATGATCTGTGTTTATGTGTGCACATTGGAAGCCCGTTTTTCTTTAAGAAGAAAAGAAAAAAGAACCGAAATGAATATGCAGAGCATTATAAGACTGTACAATCGCAAAATCGTATCTTTTTAATTACATGCACAAGTTTGTTAACGAAAGGACCAACTTTTAATATGCGACATTTACATGAGGATGAAATAAATTCTTTCTATCAAATAATTAAATGTTTTCTCTCGCAGAATATAATACATTTTGAAGAAAGATATCTAATTATTTTGCCACAAATGATCGAATATAATTAAAAACGAATTTTAATTTTAATATATAAACACATCACATTTTTATATTATTTGTAATAGTATTAACAAATTTTGTATAACATAGAATGAATCTCTAGAATCAAATACATATATAAGTCAAAACTTATATAAGTATGGAAGCTATCATTTATTTAATAATTTCTAATAAACAAATTTATATTACTATCATGTTCAACTCAGTAACTTTTTAATCTTGTCATATCACATTCTTTTGTAATCTTTATTTCATAATTACATGTTGAAAAATTGTAAATTAATAAATATGCTGTAAATTACATCAACAAAAAAATATAAATCAATATCTCAATCTAAACTTCCAATTTTGTAATGAAAATATAATTATTAAAGAAGAACAAATACAATTATTAAAGAAGAAACTATTTGAAAAATTACTTGAGGATAATGGAACTTACATTAAGAATTATGCAATAAAGAAAGCATTAATATAACTTTTATCATAATGCTTGTAATATGCACAATAATTTGAATAAATTTTACAAAATTCTCTAGAAAATTCAGATAAAATTTTCATTAAATTTATATGAGAATAACAAGCATATATATATATATATGTATGATGATGAACAAGTGATACAATTTTCTAAACAAGTATTCATGTATAAAATATGTCTTATGTTATATTAATGTGTCATCTAATATTACCTGCTCGAATATGTTACAGAGATAATTTAATTTAGAGAATCAAATCATAGAAAAATTCTTTAGTTTTCACATAAAATTGAAAAAAAGAATATACAATTAAACTGAGTGACATTGATATATACATCTTAATGATTAAGATCATTGTAAAGCTCTTTATGATCACATTAAATTATTGTAAAGAAAAATTTAATTTATTTACGTGCTTTGAAACAGACACATTGTAGCACGTTATTTTTTCTATATCAATAATTATTCTAACAGAGAGGAATCGCGAGCATCAATGTGAGTGTGTATTGACAATTACAAACAATGATGTACATATAATCATTCGATCAACTAAGATCAACTAATACGACAAAAAAAGATTTACAGATTTGTGAAGACTTTTCTCAGGTTTTTGTTTTTGATGAAAAAAAATTCTCCCTAGATTATTATTCGAGTAATGCGAGGACATGTATATCTTATAATTAGGTAAATTGGCTGCATCGATGGAACAAGATGCGATGTAGATACAAATATTTGTACATAAACGCTACGCGATTGGTCCAATCGTAATTAAACCAATGACACACACATATTTCTCGATATACTTTTAATACTCTCTACATAAATAGATATCGTACATATCGTATATATCGTTGCACATTTTTTCACTTGATAATTAGGACATCTTGCGTGTGAGATTTTCCTTTATATATTTCTTTTTTCTTTTTCTCTAATATCATTATCCATATAAAACACTGTTTAACTACGTTTAGGCAATATTTTGCTCTTTATATATAATGAGAAATATAAATTAAATTGAGAAAAAAAAGAGAACGTCTTTTTCCTTACAAATACAATTGAACAATAAAAAAATAAATAAAGCAATTGGACGTTTTAACATTAATATAGCAAAATCCTCAGCATATAATTTTTAAGTATCACCTTTGATAGGAAAGCACCATTTTTTTAACTCAGAAATTTTTATAAACATGCGAGATTCATTGCACAAATTTATATTATATAAGAGAATTTTTCAAATAGAATTACATTTGTATGTCGCTAAAATCGTTTTAAATATAGGTATACAGGAGCGCTCATTTTCTTATACATAACATCCTGTAAAATTTATCCATTCTTACGATTTATATACAAGAATTTTTGTAATTGGCTTTACACTAGTTGTTCGTTTACCCACAATTCTGAGACAATCCTAATATAGAGAGGTTTCATCTGCGGATATGACCGGTTCTTCATCACTCCAGTCGCTGACTGCTAATCCTACTGATCCGTGAAAACTTTGCGATCTCGCTACATGGCTAAAATCAAATATAAATACATGTAACAATATATGCATTGAATTATAGAAAATAAAAAATGCAAATATCTCGCATTTTATTTACATACTATCTTATTAAAGAAAAGCAATTTTAATAATGCATATTTGTATTGTACATTTCAATATTAAACAAACAAAAATTATTAAATAATTATATGTATATTATATTAGTGTCAATTATAACATTTTTTCAATACAATTCTTCGATTATGTATTATGTAATTATAGTGTTATAATTGGTAAGACCAAAAGGATAATAAAAGAAAACTGCAAAATGGATAAATTAATGCAGAATCAAGGCACACATATCTCTTTTCCATCATTTTGGAAATCTCAAATTGGCTGGACACTCTAAGTTAGTGCAATACAAAGAACAAGCATGTGTCAGTAAAAGGTGTCTCATTTTTTAAAAAGCAAAAGAATTATTTATAAATCTTAGAGATGTACCTCTTGAGAAAATATATAGCATAAAATGTTCAAACAATTTTATGCTACACACCACCTGCTTATTTTGCCACACTATTTTTAAATTATCAATCGCTATTGGTCCTAATAACAATAAAATCATCTTTTCAATTAGTTGAATGATGAAATCCGGATAATGTAAAAGAGTCCAAAAGACATTTTTATAATAACTTTTGAACTTGTTTGAGAAAATTTCTTTATTATTTCTTCTTTTATGCAAAACTGACTTGATTACATTTACTACTTACCTTGGTGATAGATTTGTATTGATAGTTTTCTTTGCCAAGCCCGCTTTTCTTCGTCCTTCCATTGCCGCTTTCATGGGATCATAGCTTTTGCGACGTTTCCAATTTTGCATTTCGACTTCTCGTACATTTGGCATTGGAGGCTTTTTTGCTTCCTTTGATTTATTTTTAGGCACCTGCACATATATATTCATTACATATATATTGTGTATTATTATATTTATATTAAAAATGTTATTTGGAAAACAGATATATATACAGGAGCAATAGTCATGCGAAGAAGTAAACTCTGCAGATCAAACTGAATCAAAAAGTCCTTTATCATTTTTTTTTTATTTGAATTAGAGTTGTCGCGATTTGACGAATTAAAAATGGCAAAAAGAAGGACTAGACATATAGTTAACAATTTTTATATATATATATATATATATATATATATATATAAAATTACATATGTAAAAACATTGAAACAATGTGAAAAATAGAGTAAGAAAATTACGATTTTATATATGATTTCAAAACTTATATTTCTAGTGAAAATTCAATTATAGATTTTAAAATCACAAATGCAACAGCTTTCTTCTTTTTGACATTTTTAACTTGTAATATTACTAATAATTATAATTTGAATAAAAAAAATAGTAAAAAGCTAAAAAAAATATTTAAGTATATATTTAGTGAATTTTGTAGATTAAGTTTAATCTACAAAATTCACTAAATATACTTAACTTAAATATTTCATCACATGACTTGATAACACTTCATCGCTTTATTATACCTTATATATTAAACTTACCATACTCAAAGCTCTACTAATTCGCGCGCCAGGTCGTCCAGATTCCATTCTAGTAACGTTAGAAAAGAACTCAGATTTGCTACGAGTATCGTGTGATAAATTTTTGGCTCTGTTCACATTGGAAGACACAGGTTTTGTTCTTTGGAGATCCAATTTTATTCTATTACGCAAACTAAAAGAAGTGAGAGGCATACATAGAGAAACATTATTAAAATACAATGCACGGAAGATATATATGTGCACACATACCTAAATTCTTTATTATATTTAGTACTGGAAATAGGAGATTGTGCCATAGCATGTCGTTCGTCGCTGCTCTCGGTGTCGCTCGGATGGCGCATTCCTTTCAATATATTCTGACGTAGACTACGACTTGTATCTTCGTCGCTCTCGTTATCGGAGTCCAGCGGAGGACGATATCCCGTCATGCGAGCCGACATGGCGGATACAACATTCTGAGTGGTTTGGAGATAAGATGAAGTTTCCAAGTCACTATCGCTCTCCTATCGAAAGAATTCAGACTTTACAATTGGGCTTAAAATATATGCATTTTATATAATTAGAAAAATCTCACTAAGAAAGTTATAAAATGATGATTAATAGTTAAGGCGAAAAATTTTGATGGATTCTTAAGAATGAGTAAAATGCTTCATGATTTAAATACATGATTTAAGTCTGATTAAATGCATATTTACTTCAAGTTGCGGACTGCTAGGTGGTGGTACTTGATTATCCTCATAGTGATAATCTAATTCATTATCTGACCAGTCGTTCGCTAACGAGAGAGCACCTCCTGTACCGTGAAAACTTGCGGATCTCAGCACAGAATTGTCATGGCTGAAATATATATTGTATATACATAAATTGCGATTGTGTTCGGTGAACATTTCATATATTTGTTACACAGATATGTATACAAAAATGAGCAATTCTATGAAAAGGATTTTCTTTTCTTATTTTATCGATCTCGAAGTTTTGACATTTAAATTCGGGACACCTTGTATACTCACTTCCCGGGTACTGTCTTCGGTACTGTGATGTTTCTTCGTGTTGTCCATTAATTTCTTTCTCCCTTCAGCTGCTGCTTTCATCGGATCGTAACTTTTCCGTCTTTTCCAATTCTGAAACTCCACTTCCTTAGATGTGAGAGTGGAATTACTTCTACCAGATTTTTTGTGATCTTTACTTGACTTTTTGATTCGTTTTTTGACTATTGGAAGAATGCTAAAAAAAAAAAAAAAAAAAAAAAAAAAAAAAAAAGAGAAATTATATTTAAGATATCTTATATTCCTAAGTATAATATAATTATACATAAACGCGACGCTTACATTAGGCTTCGGGGCTCGTCATACTAAATCTCCCGGTATCAGTCCTAGATATAGACGGTGTTTTGAACTTCACGTTACTTTTCGATGATTCTTGCTTATGCTCCAATGTTTGGGACTCTCCACGATACCCTGTTTATTTGCAAGCGTTTTTACTTCCGACTGCGCTTTTCTACGTCTTTCTTCGGGGGTTGTATTCGGTGCAGGGTCGGATCCACAATCTTTCGAAATACACGCATTTAATTTAATTGTAATTTAATCTTGTCATACAAGATAAAGTTACAAATCAATTCTGAAACATTGTATTTTCCAATATTTGATAAATTTAATTATATGACACACACCTTGCTCTTCTTATGCTGAAAGCCTCATTTAACTTGATCCCAGATGAAATTGAGTCAAAGGAGACTTTCCTTGTTAATGTCTGCTTCGCTGCTACTATCAGAAGCAACAGCAAATTTTCCTCTCGATGATATTCTGTCAATGTGTCATTACTATTGAACTACCATACGTGACACAAAATTCTGTGACCTTATGTTTCTTGATACTCGCGTTACTGGATGATCTCTGTATATTAAGATGTTGAAATCTTGACTATTTTGTAACATATTAGGCGCTTTATTAGGATATGTCTTTATCAAAATAACTGGTTTTTCATGATAATTTGTAGCTATGGATTTTTCTCAGCATATACGGACTGTAAAACAAATAATATGTAAAATATACTTATCTTTTCAAATTTTATACATATTTAAGAAATAATGTGTCCTAAAAAAGTATAAAAATTGTTTTCAACACATGTAAAATATCCTATATTTTTCGTTTCTGATGACTTTGTTCGTAGTTTAGATCTTTCTAAAATGGAGAATTCAAGGACTTTGTTGCAGCAACCTTACGACTCAGAATTGACTATTGGTCAGTTTTGGTATAGGTGGTCTGAGACGGCCAGACAGGACTATTTGTGTTGAAATCACTTTCTTTATACTACTATTCTTTCTGACTATCATGAAGCATACTCTTTCCTGTAGTTAAAGAAGAATTTTTTAAAGTATGGAAAAACTTTGCTATATTTATACTATATGTAGTCATCAGAATCTGTATTTATCTATGGTAAAAAAATATAATGTAAAATGAATCAATCACCTATCTAGAGAGTTGTTTCTTCTCTCCAAACGGAGAGTTGTCATGACTTGGGATGGGCTATTCGATACTTCTACATTAGTATCAGCAGTCTTCGATTTGGTTGAACTTAAGTATTTTCGGACGCTGCGTCTATTTTCGTTGCTGTTCACTCGTCGAAACAAGGAGTGGGATGCTACTGCGTCTACCTACGGTACTATACAGGTGTACGCTGTGAGCTGTTGGGCGGCGTATTGTAACTATTGCTGGTATCGTCATCGGATTCGACCGCCGGGAGTCTATATTCCATGTTGATTTGAAACTAAATTGATTCTTTCTTTTATTCGCACATACGTTTCTGTACTCACAGCACTGTCGGAATGTTCCTGCATGCAAAATAATACAAGTCTTTTAGAAATGATAATTTAGAAAGACAAACGGTAATTAAACTATGTATCTTGTTTTGTAAAGTTAGAGAAAATGGCCTTCAAATTTGATAAAATTTTATGTATATATATATATATTTTTTTTTATAAAATACGTACACACACAAAATTCACTTAAAGTGTCATAAGATATTTTCAAAAATTGACAGTACAAAAATATATTAGATAAAATTAATAGAATTTTGAGAAGAAAAAAGTGATAATATAAAGTTTTATCTAGTCATTTTCCAAGTTTACATAAAGGTCAATTAATTTTTTTTTAAAAGAATTACATAAATCTGTTTACTCATTATAAATTCATGTCTTCTTAAAATAACTTGTTTTCTTTACACTAATTGATTCTTCTTAAAATTTTTTACAAGCTAAAAAAAATATCGATTTAAGAAAATAAAAAAATGAATATTATACGAGTATTTTTATAGTAAATGTAAAAATATATCAAACTGAGATATAAATTATTCAAAATTCTCAATTCATTACATGCTTTATCTTTATAACTTTTTATACAGAATATTGCGAAGAATTAATTTATATAAATAAATTAGGATAATTCGATTTTTGAAAAACTAGGGAGCTAAAAATATAGGAATTTAATCTTTATGATTTCAGTTAAAATTCAACTTTTTTCCTTCTCAGTCTCATCAATTTTGTCGGGAAGTCATTTTTTGTATGTCAACTTTTGAAGAAAACATATTGTATTCTTTTTGTGAAACACCCTATGATAGTATGTGTGTGTGTTGCAAAAATCCTATTCTTTAAGAGATATTTT
>JALHBL010000923.1:0-15280 GCA_023638675.1 Camponotus pennsylvanicus | reverse complement strand
CTCCTAAAGCAGGAGACTCTGTGTGGTGTGATTGATCGAATTTGCAGAAGTAAACCTTTTAAAATATTATAATTTATGTAATACATTTTTTTGATTCTTTGAATCTCATTTTATAATTAGAATGTTAATTTAAGTTTGAAAGCACTGCTAAAAAAACTTTACAGAATATTAATAATGAAATTTGATATTATTTCTCCATAAATGCTTTTCTAGCTGGCAAATTTATATTATTGGCCATTTTTATACTTATGAAAAATCTGGATGTTTTCTCATTTTTAATATATTATAGAAATTAAGTATGTATCTGTGTGTGTGTGTATTGCTTTAATTTTTACAATCGCTTTGAATGCAAGAAATTAGAATGTGCTGCAATCTCTGCTTTTCTTTAATAAGATATTTTCAAATTTTTATTATCATATTTTTTTATCTTATTAAGAAAATAGAAGTTATATTATTACAATCTTTTACATCCATGATTTAATTTTACATATTTTAATTTTAAAAACATTTGTATATTCAAATAACTATTATGGCCAAATATCTGTACTTCTAAGCAATTTACTCATTTAATAAAAATTTTAATTAATTTATCTACTTATTTTTATATATTATTTATATATTATTTACCAAGTTGTTAAACATTGTCAACAATTTGCCAAAATTTAACACAATTTACTATCATAATAAAATAGGTCTGCGACTTTGCGTATGTATGCATTTATATATTATTTGACTCTCTTTATCGTTTATAAATAAGTCACATCTATATCCGTTAAAGACTAGTCGATCTTTGTCTTCAGAGATATTGATTATCTCCATTCATCTCCAACGGCTCGTCATTGTTTTCGAGGCCTGGAAGTAAAGTCTTAATTTCGTAGTTTTAACTTCTTATATTTTTAATTTTTAATTCCTTTTTTATGATTCTATGTTTAGTTTATATTTATTTAAATTATTCTTATTGTTATTGACAAAATTGACAAAATTTAACCTCTTAACATTTATAGTTTAATTTTATTACTTATTTCTATCTTTGTTCACATTAGTTTACATTATTTATTTAATTTATTTCACTTTTTGTTTTTGTTTTCACATAATTTCTTCTTTGACAAATTTGACGGTTATTACAGGCATCCATTAAAATAATGAGATACCGAGACATTTTATTACTCTTCAGACGGCACCATTTGTAATTGACTCCGATATAAAAGATTTTGTTATTTTTTATCACATCATCACATTTGCGCTGAAGATGGCCCAAATATAGGGTCGAAACGTTCGCTAACCTTTCTTTGCAATTTGTTCCATACTTATTTGATTGTATAATAAATAACTGTGTTATAAGATCGACACTCGACTCGTATTGCCATTAAAACTGATTTGTTTAATTTTATATATTTATTATATTTTATTATGATTTCACACATATATATATATTTATAAATTTTTCATTTCCACTTGTCCTTTCTCTAAGAAACGTTTGGAATTTAGTAGGCTATAAAACCTCATTCTATATCAATCTTATCTTTCAAGCAAGTTAAAATCCATTTATGCCAGAAACTCAAATATGCCATCAAGGCACATTCAAAGAATATGAACTCTTTGATATGCCTCTCCCTCTTCTGTAAGTACCAGCATGAAATTCAAGCCGCAAGTAAAAGTCTTTATGTTTTTTCCACAAAGTACCTCTATCTTTTTTAAGTCAGGGGCAATATGTATATCTCAGTCTTCGAACGACCATCTTCATTATAACTAACTGTCCATCTTGTCCTTCGCACATACTATCCTCTTGTCCTTCCCCAGGCTGTATTACCTTGAAGCAGTATTACCTTGAATATATATATATATATAATATATATATATATATATATATATATATATATATATACATGTAACAATATTACATAGCGAAAATGACAATATAATGAAAAATAGTAAATTTTACCATCCACCGTAACCATGTGAATTTGTTGGATAAATTCCGTTTTTAGGAAATGAAAGAATGGCCAATATTTAAAATCCATTGGAATTATCTTTTCCGCTAAAACGCACTGCAAGATTCTCTTTTCATATTCTTGCATCTCTCTGTAAATAATTGATAATTTTCAGTGTAATTACTTGCTTATTCACTTTGATTCGAATTAATTATACTTTATGTCACTGCATGCTTTTTGCTTCCTCTTATTATCTTGGTGGCATCTTCGATTATTTCGACATCGCTATTGCCCATCAGTAATTTGTGAAAAGGAAGAGAAAAGCAAAGCTATACTTACTCTTTTTCGTTAGTTGTTGTTTCTGAATTTCTTTTTCTATATCTTCCGGGGAACAGAACTTTTTCGATGAAATCGACATAATAGTAACGTGACTTTGTATCGGCAGGGGTTGAAGAATGCCTTTTCTTCTTTCTTTTTCTCTCAAACAGAACTCATTCGAAACGCTCTTATTACTTCCTTCGCAGAAAGATCAAGTCGAAACGCATTCATACGATAATAAAAATAATTGAAAATGGATGAAAAGTTACTCCGCTGCACCACGTTATTCACAGTTCCTCCCTTGTCGAATACAGAAAAGCAGAAGCCAATCACACATTGTACTGGTAGTAAACAGTACAATCTGCTCTTTGTGATTGGCTCCTGCTTTTCTTTTTTTCCGCTTTTCTGCCGAGGTCTGAATGCGCCCTTAGGGAGATCATAATGCAATCACGTGGTACAAAAAAATCTGCAAAAACCGAAGGGGGATATATAAACACTTTAACTCGACGAGTTTATATATATATATATATATATATATATATATAAATGTATATATATATATGTATAACGAATAGATATATATATATATATATATGATGCAATATATATATATTTATCTGGGAATTTCTGAACAATATATATATATATATATATATATATATATATATATATATATATATATATATGTATATGTTCCTATTAATATTTATTTATGAATTAAATCCTCTAATTTATTTTCTTAATTGCATGTATAAATTGACAGAGATTTAAGTATATAAAGGTTATAACCAAGATCCATCATGGTTATTTACACCTATACAATTTCGCCTACACACGCGAAAATTTTCTTCAGTGTCGCCATCCGATTAAATTAATTACTTTAAATAAAGATATGCTAATCTAGGGCGACACTAACAAGAACTAAAATGAATCTGTAATTTTTTCTTTCCATTACAAATAATAAATTCCTTAATTATAATTACATATTGCATGTATATGTAAGATCTATATTACAATAAAATTATCTAGACTATAAATGATTTTCTTATTGAAATTTTCAATATTCTTTTTCTCTACCTTTTTGTAATCTCGATGAATTTTAATATTTTTAGTGATTCTTCTCCTTATATATATACATATTTTCATAAAAGACACTAGTGTGAGAAAAAAATTTCATATGAGAAATGAAATTTCTTATTTCTTCTTATCAAATTTATTATTAAATAATTCAATCAATTTGTAAATACCTCAATTGATAAATTAAGTTGATAGATAAAATTATATATTGTATATTTATATTACGTCATATTTTATGTTAAACTATGGTAACTGGAAGGTTTACTTTATTCGATATGCATAGCTTCATTGATGCATGTATAGGAATAAAAATACGATCTGCAATTTAGCTCGAAACTTATGTCAAAAGAATCATATTCGGAGAGTATTTTCTTTAGCTGCTCTACGCATAAAATTATCCTTTGTGCTCGTGTCTAACTTAATATACTCTTCCGATAGTACTACAGCTTTCATGTGACGCAGAGCAAACTGGAAGCAGAATTCTTCGAGTTCCTGTAATTCACATGATATTCGATAATATATTATACGCACATTAATAAATACATTGCAATTAATGAATTCCAACATTAATAGCCATTAAATCTGAATTGTAATACTTACCTTAGCATTGTATTCGATCGCTTTATTGTAGAAGAATGCTACATTTGACACAGTGATGGTTTGCTTTATTATACGACTGCAATCTTTTATAAGATTGGTTTCACAGTACATGTCGGCCAATTCCATAAGTTCTGCAATGAAATGTCGTTTCAGTTTCTGAATTGTAAGTTTGTGATAATTTACGTTTACAGCTTCAATTACCTAATACGTTCTCCGAAGGTAAATCGACTATGCCGGTATATAAATATTTCAAGAAGGCTTTATAAACGACGTATGAAAATTTATCCGATACGGTATACACTGAATCCAATATGCTGTCAAAGAACAATGTTTGTCATTATGTAACCAAAATTGAGAAAATCTAAATAATTCTTTTCTAAGTTTACCTTTGAATATTTTCAATCCAATCATGTTGAAACATGTTTCTAAAATACTGACAACGTATCCTAAGGATAGCTTTGTGAACATAAATAGGTTGTCCTTCGACTCGTATGGTAAGATCACTCGTCAACTAAAGAACAAATTATTAAATAATAATATTAGATTAATATAAAAATTATCATACATATAGGTAATTTCTCACTTTTAATATTATAATTCAATATAGGATTGGAATGAGACTAGAAGTTTTAATCAAAGCAATCATTAACAATAGCAATTTATTTTTTCTAGTAGAAAAAAGTTCCCCTAATTCTTTTATACAACATCTACAAATCCCTTATAAATCTCTATTCTTTATTATAAAAACCAAATCAAAATGAAAATATTTATCACATTTAGTCTTATGCTACATAATTAAAAAATGTATACAGAATAATAATGAGACATACCGGGTCATCAAATACTGCTCTTAGGAATTCTAACGTATTCAATACTTCTTCAACATAATTAAAATTATTCGTAAACACAATCAATGAATTGGGCATGGTCATCTGCAGACTGTGCGCAAACGCGTCGTGAATGTTCGAAAACTTCGTGGGAACCGGGATAGGAATAAAGCATAAATCATAAAAGTGACCCCACACGAAGATAATCTTATCATAGCTGACAGCAACGCACATGTTACTATAAGCAGCGATATCCAAAATCTTTCTCATCTCGGGGAAATTCACCTGTCGATCATATCTTTCCTTATTAATCCTCGTTCCACTCATCATAGCAATTATTAAAAAGTATTTTATTAATAATTCATGAGTTACCATGGTCGGACCGGAGCGTTTCCTATTGTTATTTACACCCCCTTGTCCAAGTAAGTTATCGCCCCAAGCATAGACTTCTCCTTTATTTGTGAGCGCCAACACATGAAACCGTCCGCAGCCTACCTTAACTAAAACGTCAATCTCCCATGAAGATATTCCATAATGTAACATTCTTAGAGACGAAATATCACACATAAATTTAAAAAAAATTTACCTATTTTATCCGAGATTGTGATAATTTCGCGTGGGTATTTGTAATATTTTTGCTGCCGGACGATTGAAATCTGGCCGCTCCTGTTATCGCCCCAACCGTATATTGTATTTTCGTCAGTTACAACAATGTTGAAAGTTGAATCACACGCGATAAGGACAACTTTCTTTTTCTCCAATTCATGTTTCACCTGAACCCACGGAACACTAAAATGAGCTGCGTTTTCGTTACCATCCTGACTATCATTTTCTTCGCAAAATCTTTCTTTCGTATAATTTTCTTCCCAATTCTTTTTTCCCCATTGATACACCTAAATAACAAACAATTGTTTAGTTTATGAGAATGATTATTATCGTTATCATTGTAATAGTTTAGTCTTTTACTTACCTTTCCATCGCTAGTCAGAGCGAGATCATGATCGTATCCGCATCCGATGTCCACGATACGCTTGTCGCTTAAGTCGGCGACTCGTATAAACGTGAATACGTCAGAAGTCCTCCTACTAGAATTCAGTTTCTGCACGATTTCGCTGAAATAAACCTTTCAAAAATAGCGTAGCTGTAATATATTTTTTATCTGATTTACTGAATCACATTTAGAATATTTAAGTATGAAAGCACTACTTGAAAAGACTTAACATAAAATACAGTTTGACATTATTTCATCCTAAGTACTTTTCAACACGATAAATTTATATAAATTCATTGGTCATGTACATACGTGTAAAAAATTGAAATTTCTTTATCACATTTTTAAAATATTACGAAACTAAGTGTGTGTATATGTATCCCTTTCATTTTTTTACAACCAGATTGAATGTAAAGAATTAAAAATTAGGTGCTGCAATATCCGCTTTTCTATATCCATTAGAAATATTTTCAAAATTATTTTCGTAATATTTATCTTATTAAGAAAATAAAAATTACATCATTACAATCTTTCACATATTAATATTAAAAATATTTGCATGTTGAAAAAAATGTTATGGCTAAATATTTGTTCTTCTAATCAAAGCAATTTATTTATTTAATATATATTCTTAATTATTATTTATCTACTTATATCTTATTATGATTTCACACACATGTGTATATGTAATAATTTTTATTTTCTCTTGTACTCTAAGAGAAAGGTTCATTTTAAAAATAATATAAAATCTCCTAATATCAATTTTATTCATTCAAGGAAGATGAACTCTGACATACCTCTCCCTCTTCTGTAAGTGCCAGGATAAAAGTATATCTGTGTGCAAAGGTCTTTATGTTTTTTCCACACAATTCTTTTATTTTTTTTAAATAGGGAGCAGTTTGTGTGTCACCAGTCTTTAAATGCTTCTCTTTATAATATAAGCTGTAGACATTCTTGTCCTTCGTCACAATTATAACCTTATTACCATCATCTGTTTCAAATTGCCATGGCATAAGGAATAATATCACATAATGAAAAAGACAATATACATTGAAAAGAAAAAAAACATATATCTTACCATAAATCATAACCATGTGAATTTGTGGGATAAATTCCGGCTTTAGCACATGAAAGAACGACCAACGATTAAGATATAATGGAATTATTTTTTCCGCTAGAATGCATTGCAAGATTCTCTTCTCATCTTTCTGCATCTTTCTATAAATAATTGATAACTTTCAGTTTAGTTGCTTATTCACTTTAATTTAACTTAATTATACTTCATGTCATCGGACGCTTTTTGTTTTCACCTATTATTTAGCCCACATCTACGATTATTTCGACATCGCTATCGCTCAGCAGTGATTAAAATATAAAAAGGAAGAAAAAAACAAGACCGTCGAACTTACTTTTTTTTAATTGTTGTTTCTAAATTTTTCTTCTCTACATTTTTATTCGGGGAATGGAATGTCGACGGCGTGACAGTAACGTCATTTTCTATCGTTGCTCTATGTGTACACTTAGCTTGAGTACTCATATCTAATTTATTATAATCTTTCGATAATGTCTCAGCTGTCATGTGACGCAAAGCAAACTGTAAGCAGAATTCCTCGAGTTCCTAAAATTCACACGATATTCAACGATCGTAATACATAAATAAATACATTACAATTAATGAATTCCAACAATAATAGCGATTAAATCTGAATTGTAGTACTTACCTTAGCATCGTATTCGATCGCTTTATTGCAGAAGAATGCTACATTTGACACAGTGATGGTTTGCTTTATTATCCGACTGCAATCTTTTATAAGATTTGTTTCACAATACATGTTGGCCAATTCCATAAGTTCTGTAATAAAGTGTCGTTTCAGTTTCTGAATTGTAAGTTTGTGATAATTTACGTTTACAGTTTCAATTACCTAATGCGTTCTCCGAAGGTACATCGATTATGCCGGAATATAAATATTTCAAAAAGGTTTTATAAACGACGTAAGAAAATTTCTCTGATACCGTGTATACTGGTGATGAATCCGATGTACTGTTAAAAAGCAACATGTGGCATTATGTAATAAGCAAAGTTGAAAAATTCTCAATAAAAATACCAGCCTCCTTTTCTAAATGTTTACCTTTTAATATTTTCAGCCCAATCATGTTGAAACATGTCTTTAAAATACTGACAACGAATCTTAAGGATAGCTTTGTGAACATAAATAGGTCGTCCTTCGACTTGTATGGTAAGATCACTCGTCAACTAAAAAACAAAAATTATTGAATAATTTAATATTAGATTAATATAAAAATTATCATAAAAAATACATAACTTTTTACTTTTCACTTTTAATTCAATATGTAATAATTAATTCAATACACACACACACACACACACACACACACACACACACACACACACACACACACACACACATATAATTCAATATATGACTGGAATGAGACCTGAAGTCCTAATCAAAACAATCATTAACGATTGCAATTTATTTTTTCTAGTATAAAAAAAACTTTCCCTATTTCCTTTTTACAAAATCTACAATTCTCTTACAAATCCCTATATTTTTTATACCAATCAACCAAGCTAATATAAAAATATGTATTATATATACTTAATTTTACTATATAAAATGCAAGAAAGTACATACAAAACAATAATATGAAACATACCGGATCATCAAATGCTGCTCCTAGGGAATCTAATATATTTAATATTTCTTCAGTATACTTGTAATTGTAATTATTCGTAATTCGCACAGTGTGTACAGAAACATGCACAATCAATGGCTTGTGCATTTGTCTCCACCCACTGTACGCAAACGCATCAAAAATCCTAGAAAATTTCGTGGGAAAAGGTTGAGTAATATGTTGAGCGAAGTTATAACCCCATACATAGATCGTCCTATCATAGCCGACGGCAACGCTCATGTAATCATAGGCGTCAACATTCAAAACCTTTCCCATTTGAGGCACGTTAACCTGTTGATTGTATCATTTTTTAATATATCATTTCTTGTTCCACTCAGCACGTGGTGATTATTACAAAGCTTTTTAATTTTCATTCATGAATTACCACGATTGGATCGGAGGATTTCAAGTTGTTATTTGCGCCCACTTGTCCACGACTGTTATCGCCCCAGGCATAGACTTCTCCTTTATTTGTGAGCGCCAACGTATGGTGGGATCCACAGACCATCTTAACTAAAACATCAGTCTCCCATAAAGATGTTCGATACTGTGATATTCTTAGAAACCAAATCTCAGATATAAATTTTTAAAAAATTTACCTATTTTATTTTCCGAGAATGTGGTAATTTCGCGTGGGTATACGTAATATTTTTCCGCTTGGAAGATTGAAATCTGGCCGCCTCGGTTATCGCCCCAACCGTATAGTTTGTTTTCGTCAGTTATAACTATGCTGAAACGTAAACCACACGCGATATGGACAACATTCTTCTTCTCCAATCCATATTTTACTTGTTTGGCGCTACCATCAAAAATGGCTGTGTCTTTATTACCATCCTGCATATAAATATTGTCTTCCCAAGCATACACCTAAATTAAAAACAGTTGTTTAGCTTGGAGAGAATGATTATTATCGTTATCATTGTAATACTTTAATATTTTGCTTACCTTTCCATCGCTCGTCAGGGCGAGAAAATGATAACAGCCGCATGCAATGTCCACGATACGCTCCTTTAAGCCGGCGATTCGAGTAAACGTGGGTACGTCGGGTTGCTCATGATACGAACCGCGCCATTTCGTAAATTCGTAGATATAAAGCTTTTAAAAATAACATAGTTTTAAAATCTACCTCTCGATGTCATTCTTTTAATTTTTAATTTTATATTTATAATGTTAAACATTTAAGGATGAAAGCACTGCTAGAAAAGAAAAGATTAATGATGAAGTTTATATTATTCCATTGTCAAGTGCTTTTCAGTTTGATAAATTTTACAAACTTATTGTCTATTAGAATATTCCAAAAAAATTGTACGTTTCCTCATGTTTTTACAATATTATGAAAATTAATTAAGTTACAATTGTATGTATGTGTGTGTATGTATATTGTTTTAATTTTAACGAAACCATAATTAATATATAAAGAATTAAAAATGTTCTGCAATCTCTGTTTTTCCTTGTTCAGATATTTTCAAAATTTTTTCATTTTTTCTTATTAAATAAATAAAGGTTATATCATTACAATCTTTCACATCCCATAATATTAACTTTAAAAATATTTATATGTTGAAATAAGTATTGTATTATGGCCAAATATCTATATTTCTAATCAAAGCAATTTATTTATTTAATATAAATTTTAGTTAATTTATATACTTATTATATATTATGTTTTATTATAATTTCACACACGTGTATATATACAAATTTTCATTTTCATTTGTTTGCTAAAAAACATTCATAATTCGGAAGGCTATAAAACCTCATTCTACATCAATCTTATCTTTCAAGCAATTTAAAATTTATTTAATCCCAAAAACTCAAATATGCATCAAAGCACATTCAAAGAATATGAACTCTTTTATATACCTCTCCCTCCTTTGTAAGTGCCAGGACGAAACTCCAACTGTGAGCAAAGGTCTGAATGTTTTTTCCACACAATTCTTTTATTTTTTTTGTGTAGGAAGCAATATGTACGTCACCAGTCTTTGAAAAATAATCTTCATTACAATCTAAGTTGTAAACATTCTTGTCCTTCGTCACAATTACAGCACCATTACATTTGTCATACTTACCTTCAAAATATTATGGTGTAAGTAACAATATTACATAGCAAGAAAAGACAATGAATGAAAAAAGATAAATTTTACCATATATCACAACCATGTGAATTTGTGGAATAAACTCCGGCTTTAGCGAATGAAAAAATCGCCAATATTTAAGATCCATTGGAGTTATCTTTTCCGCTAAAACGCACTGCAAGATTCTCTTTTCATATTCTTGCATCTTTCTGTAAATAATTGATAACTTTCAGTGTAATTACTTGCTTATTCACTTTGATTCGAATTATTTATACTTCATGTCACTGCATGCTTTTTACTTCCTCTCATTATCTTGGTGGCATCTGCGATTATTTCGACATCGTTATCGTCCACCAATAACTTGTATGGAAAGGAAGAGAAAAGCAAAGCGATACTTACTCTTTTTCATTAGATGTTGTTTCAGAATTTCCCTTCTCCATATCTTCCGGGGAACAGAATTTTTTCGATGAAATCGACATGATAGAAATGCGACCATGTGCCGGCAGAAATTGGAAAATGCCTTTTCTTCTTCTTATTCTCTCAAACAGAACACTTTAGAAATGCACTTATTACTTTCTTCGCCGAAAGATCAAATCGAAACGCACTCATACAATAATAAAAATAATTGAAAATGTATGAAAAACTAATCCTCCGCACCACGTATTCTTCACAGTTCCTCCCTTGTCGAATGTTACAACTTTAGTGAGACCACGATGCAACCACGTGGTGGGGACGTCCCGTTTGACCACGTTGCGATTGACTACAGCCAATTATATCGGCCTCTGCTTAGGGTAGCAACTATTGACCAATCAGAAAGACCTATTTTGAATTATCCAATTGACGACGGGATCAATCGGGTGCCACGTGGTACAAAAAATGCTATTCTTTATCTGCAAGAGTGGAAGGTGATGTACAAGAACTTATAATTGACGAGTTTCGCTTACTTCTTCGTAAAGATTAAGAATTTTCCCCGAGTGAATATTTTTACGAATAACGAATAAAAATACGCGCACATGTAAAAATATATATGCAGGAATCAACAGAGAGATATTCCAACTTGAGAAACGTGGGGGCAGAAACGTGCGTATTTCGCATGTGATTTGTTGCCACATTGAACTGAAAAAATATATGTAATATATATGTATATGTTCCTGTTAGTACTTATATATGAATTAAATCCTCTAATTTATTTTCTTAATTGCATATATAAATTGACAAAGATTTAAATATATAAAGTTTATAACCAAGATGAAAGTATCCAAGTTTTATCATGGTTATTTAAAATTTATTTACAACTTATACAATTTTACCTACTCACGCGAAAATTTTCTTTGTCGCCATCCGATTAAATGAATTACTTTAAATGAAAAATATGCTAACTAGGGCGACACTGACAACAACTGGAATGAATCTGTAATTCCTTCTTTTCATTACAACTAATCAAATCCTTAATTACATATTGTATGTGTATATATAAGATTTATATATTATAATAAAATTATCTATACTGTAAATGATATTCTTATTGAAATTTTTAATATTATTTTTCACTGTCTTTTATAATCTCGATGGATTTTAATATTTTTAGTGATTCTTCTACTTTTCACTTTTTGATAAAAGACACTAGTGAGAGAAAAAAAATTTTTTATGAGAAATAAAATTTCTTATTTCGTTTTATCAAATTTTTTATTTAAGAATTGAATCAATTTTGTAAATACTTTAATTGATAAATAAAATTAGGTAAAATTATATCAAGCGGCGCGGCAGCGTCGCGACGCCAAGTACATAAAAAACTGATAAAAAATTTGATCCGAGCATTGAGAGTCACTGTTCTCGACGCGGCGCTACCAAGTAGCTTATCCGGAATTTTACGTCAAATTGACGTCAAATAAACTTTCGATTGAAATATTTCAGAAACTAAAGCCGTAATTAAAAATCTAACGGTATTTTTCTGATATAATGTGAATACAAGCTTTCGATTGTGACCAGTTTGAATAAAATCGGTGCAGTCAATCCCGAGAAATGATAATCGCATGTCAGAATTGTGACATTTTTTATTTTCCTTCATAATGAGGTTCAGACTCATGAACGTATCTTCGCACGCACACATTCAAAGCGATTTTGTCCCTCAAGCTGCGTTCATATCGCACATATATGATTATTCGCTTTAGTGTGCAAAAATGCTTTAAGAGACAAACTCATTTATGTACATGTGTGTGCATACGTGTGATATGTGTATATGTGTGTGTATACGTGTGAGAGATTAATTTATCGCATAACAATTTTCAAAAACCTCTTGGGGGTAAAATCTAATCTATCTCGAAAACGGTATCCACAAAAGTACATATAAAAACTGTGCCGTTAGATAAGACTTCTAAGGAGATTAATTTATCGTATTATAACAATATTCAAAAACCACCCCTTGGAAGTGAACTCTAATATCTAGAAAATGAAGTCTTGTAAAAGTACGCGACTTACCCTTAGTAAAGATTTTTTAAAATGCATATATATTTTATACAGAAATAATATAAATTTTTACAAAAAGGTGGTAATAGAAACAACCTTATAAAAATAAAAAAAAATACGTCAAGTACATAAAAAAATATTTTTAAAAAATCTAACATATTTTCTGCAGAAATAATATAAATTTTTACAAAAAGCAGTGAGATCCCCTAAAAAACCTTATAAAGGTAAAAAAATACGCCAAGTACATAAAAAAAATCAAAAAATCTAAAAGTGATAAAAATAAAATATTTAAAAACCGATATGAGAACAATACTATTAGTCAAGTACAATAAATTATGTGATATTAATTCGTAATCGATACTAAATGAATTAAGATTACTTTAATTCCTAAAGCATTTTTTATATGATATATATAATTTAAGAAAGTTTTTAAAACACAAATTCTAAATCGCATAAATGACCTTCAGGTCGAAGTAAGATATGAAAACTTATTAGGAACTGTAGAACTATGGAAAGTACTATTAGAACTCTTAGTATTTTTTGAAATTCGTAATTTGTCGTGCCAGCTTCACAGACACCTCTGAGGACGATTAATGACATCATTGGTCAATCACAGTATTCCATTCTTCTCGAGGAATAGACGTGATTGAGCAGCTTTTAAGTTTGACGTAATATCGGACGAGAGCACAAAAAGAATATAAATTTAGCTATATTTATAAATTTAATGGAAATTAAAATGTTTTTATTTACATGTGAAGTGCTTTAAAATCTATATCTCTTTAAATTTTACGGTAAATTTTGTAAATTTAAAATAAAAAATTTCTTGCTTTTATTAATATTTTAATAAAAAATATTATCAAAGTAAATTTTTTATTTAATTCTATCTTGTTTTAACATTAAAAGTAATGGGAAAAGTAACGAATCGTTATTTTTAAAGTAACGGTAACTAGTTACTTTTAAAAATAAGTAACTAATAACGGTAACGAGTTACTTCTTTTACTCGGTAACGAGTAACGGTAACGAGTTACTTTTAAAAAGTAACTTTCTCATTCCTGCTTTTACGTCATAAAAACGTCAACTCGTGTCTGGAAGAATAGTCAGTGAATGACCAATTTGAAACGTCAAAATGACGTGTGCTTGCTACCTAGGTAAGATCTATATTATATATAATAATAAAATTATATATATCTATAATGTAAATGATTTTTTTATTGAAATTTTTAATATTATTTTTGGTAATTATGCATAAAAAGGGCCCACCTTCGCATAAATGTGTCATTGACATATGTTGTCAAGGTCATATCTCTAATTAAAATTCTGAAGGTTTTAGCCGGCGGTCGTTGTTTATTAAAAAGTTATTAACAAAAGAATTTCACAATTTTAATGCTTTTTATCTCCGAAAATATTGATTTGAGAAAAAAAATTTTAAGCAAAAAATAAAGCCGCTGAAAAACTACAAAAAAGGTTATATGCATTTTTTTCATAAACCTACTATTTTAGCTGTTATATGAAAAATTAATAATTTTAAATACATTTAATACAATTTAAATTTATATAGAATTTAATACAATTTAATACAATTAAAAAATATCACAAATGTATGAGTACACACACACACACACACACACACACACACACACACACACACACACGAGGGTGGGGGGTGCAAGGGGGGCATTCGGCTCCCCCTCATGCACTCCGCCGGTAGACAAAGTGGACCTCGCTCTACAACTTTTAGCATATATCCATTGTGATTGAACTCTTCGCAATGCGTCCCCTACCGGTGGGGTGGTTGCGGGAGAGGAGGCCGAAGGCTCCCATTGCATCCCCCGCGCGCGCGCGCGTGTGTTGTTTGTGTGTACACATACATTTGTGATATTTTTTAATTGTATTAAATTGTATTAAATTCTATATAAATTTAAATTGTATTAAATGTATTTACCTTTTTTTGCGTTTTTCTTCGACTTACGAGTTCGACCGCTATTTTCAAGTTTCATATTCGTGTTCAGGAGGTAAAAATACGTAGAAATTGGGTATTCTTACCTATTATTTCATATAAGTAGGTTTTCCGAAGGTTTACCTTATTTTTGTATTTATTATTTTTATTCTTTTTCTGCCTACATCTCCAAAACAATTTGATTCCAACCCTTATATATATATATACGAAATTACTAGGGAAAATCTCCCCTATAACATATTTAAAAATAAAGCAAATCGGTGAACAAATAAAGTAGAATCTTTATGTCAATATATCTCACATTTATTTGTTAATAACTTTTGAATAAAGAACGACCGCCG
>JALHBL010000922.1:0-133711 GCA_023638675.1 Camponotus pennsylvanicus | reverse complement strand
CACACACACTCTCTCTCTCTCTCTCTCTTTCAATTTATTTATTTTAGTTTTAAAATTCTATATTCTAAATAAACTTCATAAATAAATTTTTTTAATAATAATTTAAAATAATAATAATAATAATAATAATAACAATAATTCTTTCAAATAATAATAATATTGTGTTTTATTTTCAATAAATATTTTTTGTTTAAAATATTACCGAGGTCATCTTTCCGAATGGTTCCATATGGGTTTGCAACTTTCAATGAGAAGCGAGGTTCACCCCACATCACACCTGAGTCAGCGCAAACAAGGTCTACTTATTATTGTATATTCCATATGTGTTTGTAACTTTCCATGCGAAACAAGGAACCATAGATCTCGTTTCACACTGACTCTGGGATTATGTATGGTAGACCCCGTTTCGCATAAAAAGTTATACTCATGTGCAATTATACAATAATAGACCTCGTTTCGCGCTGACTCAGGCGTGGTGTGGGATGAAAGGATTTGTGGTTAAGGTAAATTATTTAAAAAAATATAAATACTCAAGTAAAATATAACATGAAACCGTGACGAACAAATGTAAACAAAAAATATAAAAGCATAAATAGAATCTAACGAAAAGATGATACAAGTAATTTTTTTATTTTAATTCGTATATCTCTTAAACGAAGTGAGACCGCCGTGAAATTCAAATAATATTTTACTTAGGAATGTATCTTCTACAATATATATCGAAATAAAAATTTTTCGTACTGTAACTTAAAGTAAAAATTTACTTTTTAATCTTTAAAATTATTTAACATATTTTTAACATTATATATATCTTAGTTCTAGAAGCATATATAAAAACAAATTTTGCATCGCTTATGAACAATAGATTAAATAAAATCATTGGTTGTGGTTCAATTACCGATGGCAAATTTAAATTAGAAGTTAGTATTCTAAATTTTGATGATGATGAATATATAAATTTAAATTTAAATAAAGGTGACAAAATTGAAATAATCGGAACTATGCAAAGTTCAGGTAAAAATATTTATAATAATTATATAAGATATATTATCTATGAATGTTTTATTTTTTTAGAATTAATTTTTTTTATATAAATTTTTTTCTAAATTTAATTTTTTTAAATTTTATAATTTAAATTTTTTTTATAATTTTGTTGTTTAAAAAATTTTTTTATATTATATGAGACATTTTCCTCTTTATAATATTAATTTAATATAACAAAAAAAATAAATTAATTATTCCGTTGGTTCTCTTTACCTATTTAATTTTTTGATTATTATTATTGGAGCTTTATACAGTTATTAATTTTAATTATTTAATTTTATGTTTATATAAAGCATATTAAATTAAAAATAAATTAATTAGATTAAATATCATTGAATAATTTTTAATGCAAACACTTTGACAAAATAGATCTTTTTTAAATTTAAGTATTAAAAGTACGAAATAATTTACTTTTTAAATTTAAATAAATAATAAATTAAAATTTAATTAATTTGAATAAATAATGAATTAAAATATAATTATTTTAAATAAATAATAAATTAAAATTTAATTAATTTAAATTTATTTGATTTTTTTCATTATTTTTTTTTCTTATAAATATAGAATATCATTTTTTACAACAATCATTTATACATTTTGTTCACATCTAATATTTTGCCTATAAATATTTATGCTTTGTTTCGAATATATTTATTCCTTAAATTAAATTAAATTTTTTAAATTATTATCTTTTAAATTATTATCATGCAAAAATTTCTTATAAAAAATCCAGTACGAAATAATTTACTTCCTTTGATATTATAATTATTTGGTTAATTTTTAATTATTTCTTTGATGATTTTTATATATTGTAACTCTTTTTTTCCTTATCTTTATGTTTCATATTGAATTATTCAATTTATTAATTAATATATTAATTTTATAGCTGTTCCCCCATATTTAGTTGTTAATAATATCAAAGATATACATCAGAAAGTTGGAAAAATGCCCTTAAAAGAATTAATAAAAGCTGTTGAAATACCTCTGAAAAGAAAAGCAGAAGATAATCAGGTAAATAGTACCACCACGCCAAATAAGAGTAAATAAAAAAACGAGTTTGTTCTCCAAAAACATAAAATTTAAAAATTATATATAGAAATAACTTCTAAAAACTAACGTAATTTTTCTCTTAAAAGAATAAAAATAACCATAATAAATCATTCCAAATAAAAATTTCAGAATTATATAATACTCCATAAAATATTTACGTTAAAATTGTTAAATTAATTAAATAGTTATTTTACTTACATTTTTGTTGCAAAAATAAATAATTTCAATATTTTCAGTTGTGTTTATAATGCTTACTTTTTCTTGCAAAAATATTTCTTAAAAAATTTATATATGTACAATTATTTATAATCGTATATATTCCAAAGTAAAAAGTTTTAATAATTTTTAAATTGTTGATAATATTTTATATATTTTTATATAATTTTCTATGTTTATTTATATGATTTTTTTTTCTTTATTTAGTCTCCATTTATTATATTGCTTTAAAGTTTTTATGTTCTCTTTTCTTTAGTTAAAAAACATTTTCTATATATTAACAAATAATATTTTTTTCAGATGCAGAATAAAAGAAATTCAATATAAATTTTATAATTAAACAGTTATTACTAATTGAAAATTTTATTAATTACGTATTTATCATTTGCAAGTTTCAACAAAAAATTTAATTACATATTTATTAATTGCAAGTTTCATTAAGTTCTCGAAAAATTCTTTCCTTTAATTTCATGTTCTATTATATTATTACTATTTTATGTTCTATTAATATATTTTTAATAAAATAATGTACTTTTTAAAATTTGTTACCTAGCCTGATTATTGCTTTATTATTAATATTTAGCGTTTATTTCTAATTCTAGCTAAATGATAGATAGTTGTATATATAAATGTTTTTCCTGATCCACCTGGACCATCAATATAAAAACAATTATTATTATGATTATTATTGTCTAATCTATTTAATAAAAGATCGACTATTTCTTTTTGCTCGTCATTTAATTGTCTATATTGTTTGGTACCTATTTCTATAGCTTCTTCAAGTGTCATATAATCCTCCTCACCACTATTTTCCATTAACTGTTCCATTTGGGGAAAATCAGCAAGACTTTTACCTTCAGCACCAAGCATATCATTAATTCGCGCATAAGCTTTATTTTGACCTTGTAACATACCAAAATGTCTAACGTAATCCTCAGACATAGCCACTTTAAAACTTTGCCACAATTCTTCAGGATGTAGCGGCTGACAATGTAATAATATACGTACAAATAATCTACGAAGTTGTCTCGGCATCATCCATCCAACAGCTTCATTCATAGCTCTTTTCCATTCATCATCATCTTCAATTAAGCCTAAAGCTAAACATGCTGCTGAAAATGATTGACAAACTTCTCCATTTACAGTTTTTATTTTATCAAAACTCGTAGCTCCCTTTACTGTGAGTAATAATAGACGTAAATGATATAATTCAATTTGTGTTGGGCTAACAGAATACATTCGTCCTATGCAATTATAATGACTCTTGCGTTTACTCCAACGTGATACATTTCGACCATTAATTTTTACTTTTTTAAACGTATAATAATGTGGAATTTCTACATATAAATATTGTTTTGCTTCTTCATCGCGAGAATTCAATGCAAAATAATCTATTAACATAGTAACTTGATCTAAAGCAGAAGTCATAGCTTCTTCAATTGCTTCGTTTTCAATTATAACATTTTGTTGATTAGGAAGATGAACAGGTAAACGTACGACAGTATGGCTTTTATCTTGTAAATTTTTCTCAAGAATACGCCAGCTTGCTTCTACAGGTCCAACATAACGAGCTTCTATAAAATTGCGTATTTCATCATGATCTATAATTATATTTTCTGTTATTGATTCAATTGTAATAGCAGCAGCATCATGTCCTTTATAAATATATTTATACAAATATTTAACTGATTTGATACTTGAAACAACTTCAACATTAATATGACAATTAAATATAATTGATAAAATAGGACAATATGGAACTACATAACGATTATCAACTATATATCCACCAGGACGTTCAAAACTTTTACCATTATCTCGTCGACGATAATAAGGATAAGCATCTTCATCCATTCTGGTCTCTTCAAGATAAGATTTAGGATAATGTTTCGAACATTTTCCATCTACCAAACACCAATTACCACAAGGTCCATGAATCATATGTCTCATAACTATATCATGTAAAATACGATTTTCACATGGATCAGGAATTTTAGCAGAAATATATTTATTAACGATTTGTGGAGTTGTTATTTTGAAATTATATTTTAAGGTAATCAACATGTGAACATGTGGCAAACCACGTTTCTGAAATTCAATAACATATACAAAGGCTGCTACTTCTCCGAAAAATTTTTGCTTAACAATTAAATCAATTAAATAATCTTTCTTCTTTTTGTTTTTTTTTTTAAATAATCTTTTTTAATACTAAAAACACGAGCACAAATATCAGGTCTATCAGAAGCTTGTTGACCAGGCAAAATATTTTCTTCAATTTCACGCCATTTTGGATTGCAAGTCATTGTAATAAAAAGATCTGGTTTACCAAATTTACTAACAATTGCCATTGCATCTTGATAATTTTGTAACATATTACGTGGAGATCCAACAAATGTAGATGGAAGTATAACCATTTTTCCAATACGTCCATGTAAGTTATTTGCCATAGTTTGCATGTAATCTCTTAAACCTTGATATGTTTCAGTACGTAATTCTTTTTGATGCTCTTTACAATAATTTATTCTGTCTTTTTCAATTTTTACATAACTATCTACAAGCCACTGTTGAAATAAACGACGACCTAATAAAAAGACATTAAATTCATCACGAATAGCCATGCGATATTTAATATACTGACCTCTAGTTACTCGTTTATTACTATTTATTTTTCTTAAATTACAGTGCCATCCTCTAGTTCCATATGGATAAAATAATGGATATATCCATGGTTCAACATTTGGATCCATGGTACTAACATTTTGTAAAGCTTTGGTATTTCTATTACGTATTGTTACATATGATTCTGGAATTTCCCCATCAGCAGTTGTACGAAAAACAGCAGCAACTTCATTAGATCTTTGTGCATTATACCGACGTCGATCCATACCAGGTCTTAAAGTAAATAATAATTGTAACTCCGGTAATAATTGACCAGATTCCATTTCTAAACGCCGTTGATTTTCTAGTTCCTCACCCATCATTTGATAAGATTGAGCAAATATATTAAATTCTCGCATTATATGTTCAAGATTTTGTACAATTTCTAAATCTAAATATGAATTTTGATTAAGACGATGATCTATCGCTTCATTTGAATCCACAATAAAAAGTTGACCATTAGTAGGACTTTCATTTTGTGCAGCATATAATGCTGTATTAATTTGATAATAAATTTGACCTTGTATTTTGAAACAATATAAACCAGCTCGTCTATCTTGAAAGTTAATTAAATTTGCATTAAATGATGCAAACGAAAACGAACTATTATAACTACGAATATGTTGGAAAAAATCATTAGATTTTATATGACTACCATCAAATAAACTACGAATAAATTGAGGATGTTCAGGTAATGGTTGCAAATATACTGCACCGTGATTGCAACAATCGTGAAATGAACTTCCTCTATTAGATATTTTTTCAGCTGCAAAATGCTTTGCATTGCAGTGAACACAAGACACGTCCATAGAACCAATATAATATTCAACCACATTGCTAATTAATAAAGTATTATCATTAATTAAACGCGGTTGATTTTTTTGTCGTGATCGATAACGAGATTGATTTTCTGCACAATTTTGATAAAGTGGTGCAACATTTGTAGAATTTATGTTACTATTATTTGAAATTGCTTTCGCAATCTCACGACGACGACGCTGATTTTCTGCTTTCCTTTCAAGACGTCGACGTTGGAATTCTTCTTCTTCTTCTAAAGTACGTTCTACTCTACGTTTTGGCATTTTGAAATACTCAAATAATTATACTAACAAATATAAAACTGTAAAAACACAATTTTAATTATATGTAATTTTTTAATTTATTTTTTTAATAATTCTAATCAAAATTTTTAAGTATATTGCAATAAAAGATCAATAAATAAAATGTAAATTATATATATTATTTTAAAGAATATGTTATAAATAAATTATAATAGAGAACAAATTAAATTAAAGCGTTTGATTTATTCGTGTTTGATTGCAGTCGAGGCTTCTTCCACTTTTTCTTTCAAAATCGAACTTATAGTCACAGCCGCATTTTTAACATCTCTCAAGGTTTCGCCGAGTTGCTGTATGCATCGAACGATAATTCCCTCTTGAACGTTCGTCATTTTCATGATCTCCGCGAACGATTTAGCTTGCGCCCATTCGTAGACAACTTCCACCAAACCGAAATTCAATGACGGTATAGTCGACAATTGATATTGCTGCTCTAAACGTTCCGATTCCGCATGCACCTTGTTCATTATCTCACAACCCTGGAAAAAAAAGAACATTGTTTTAGTTTTCCGATGCTCTTAATTATTCGATATGTAATTTTCTTTAAACTTTATTAATTATTAAAAAAAAAGACAATTGATGACACGTACATTAGCGAGATTCGATGTGAGTGTAGGTTCTGAATCTGTGCGTTGTTGAAAGATCAGTGCTGATAGCAGCGCTACTATTTCTGCTGGTTGTAAAACTGTTAACATATTCTTGAGAACCAGCTCCGTTATCAGCAATTTGTTACTACCCATTTGCAACGCGACTCTTCCTTTTAAAACAACTGCAAATCAATATTAATTGTGTTAGAAAGAAATATTATTCACATGCCGATATATTTAAACAAATTTACCATTGCTGTCGAGTTTTCTACAATTAACATCTGCCACTTTAAAATCCTTGCGCTCGAAAACAGCGGGTTTCAACAGAACCCCAATCACTATACCACTATAAGTTTCATGGAAGAATAAGGCATAATCATCATAACCATCCTGGAGAAATAAAAGAAAAATAGATGTAGAATACAAAAAAAGATTTAGATATAGCAGTAGCGTCAATCATGATAATATAATACAAATATATAATTTTTTTTCTTTCTTTGTTTTTAAAGCGTGCATAAACCCATTCATACAATTTAACAATACAATCGCTTGTTAATTATTTCAAATACTAACTCTTACATCTTTCAGGAACATTCCACAGGATCAAAGTCTATGACTGGAATTTTTTGAAGTAAATGCGTTTTATACAGATGCAGATCAACGATTTCCACATTATTGGATACATCGACCGCCTGCAGTAAAATAAAAATCGATGATGATGATGATGATGAGTAAAATAAAAATCGATGATGATGATGATGAATAAAATAAAAATCGATGATGATGATGAGTAAAATAAAAATCGATGATGATGATGATGAGTAAAATAAAAATCGATGATGATGATGAGTAAAATGAAAATTGATGATGATGATGATGATGATGATGATGATGATGATGAAAAATAAATCGATGATGATGATGAGTAAAATAAAAATCGATGATGATGAGCAAAATAAAAATCGATGATGATGATGATGATGAGTAAAATAAAAATCGATGATGATGATGATGAGTAAAATAAAAATCGATGATGATGTGTAAAATAAAAATCGATGATAATGATGAGTAAAATAAAAACCGATGATGATGATGATGAGTAAAATAAAAATCGATGAGTAAAATAAAAATTGATCATTAAAATAAAACTCAATAATAATGCGTAATATAAAAATCGATTATTAAATTAAATATTGTTAAATAAAATAAAAGTCGATGATGAGTAAAATAAAAATCGATGATGATGAAAAACAAAAGTAAAATAAAAATCGATGATGATGAGTAAAATAAAAATCGATGATGATGATGATGATGAGTAAAATAAAAATCGATGATGATGAGCAAAATAAAAATCGATGATGATGATGATGATGATGAGTAAAATAAAAATCGATGAGTAAAATCAAAATCGATGATGATGATGATGAGTAAAATAAAAATCGATGATGATGATGAGTAAAATAAAAATCGATGATGATGATGATGATGAGTAAAATAAAAATCGATGATGATGAGCAAAATAAAAATCGATGATGATGATGATGATGATGAGTAAAATAAAAATCGATGATTATGCTATTCTTTCTCTATTTCTCTGTCTCTCTTCTCTCTCTCCTTCTCTCCCTCTCTCCGCTTTTTTAAATAAAATTTCTTTATCTCTTTCTCTGTCTCTCTTCTTTCTCTCTCTCTTTCTCTAGTCTCTTCTATATAAAATTTTAAATAAAACATTTACCATAAATAACAAAATTATAAATAATAATATTAAAATATTGTATACAACATAACACAACATAATTACCTCCTTTTCTTTTTCTCTGTCTCTCTTTTTTTGCTTCTTTTAATAAAGCTTCTTTCTCTATTTCTCTGTTTCTCTTCTCTCTCTCCTTTTCTCCCTCTCTCTGCTATTTTAAATAAAATTTCTTTATCTCTTTCTCTGTCTATCTTCTTTCTTTCTCTCTCTCTCTCTCTCCTATATAACTTTAAATAAAACATTTACCATAAATAATAACATAATAATAATAACATAATAATTATAATGATAACATAATAATTATAATGATATAATAATCTCTCTCCGTCCCTCCCTCTCTCTCTTTCTCTCTCTCTCTATATATAATACCTTTTCTTTATTTGTCTTTCCGCTTCTTTCACCCTTTTTCTCTTCAACTTTAATTTATTTTATTTTTCTTCTTTCCTTAACGTAACAGTCAACCTATCAAACTGTCAAACGACACGAATGAAGCAAGTCACTCAGCAAATTACTATTGACAACTAATAACCAATCATCATCGCGGAAAAGAGGCAACAATGTCAATAACATGCCTTTCTTAGAGAGGGATATAAAAATTTTCCGAATTTATTAATGACTCTTTGACATGAAAATACAAACAGTTACTCTTTTATGAATATTCCAAAAATATATACTACAGAAATAAATACTTTAATTTAATGAATTACTATTATGTTAATTACTATTATGTAATCATTATACGTATACATTCGATAATTTTTCGTGTAATTTACATAAAAATTTACAATCGTAAATACAATTTCATATAATATAATTATAGTCATAATTGTATTGTATTTTACAATTAAAATATCAATGTTAGATTATAATTAAAATACAATTATAATTATTTATAATTTACAATTTACAATTTACAAATTTATGATGCTATCAATATCAAATAATAATATTCCATTTATTCAAATATTATAACATCGATATAATAATTTGATATTGATAGCATTAACATTTGGATTTAATATTATATTTGATTTAATACACATATATTTTTAAGTTTTAAAATAAAATATAACATGTTAAGATTTCTTAAACGTTAATAATTATGCAATTTCTTTAATATTTCTGAAGATAATTTTGATAATTTAAATTTCACTTTTAAAACATTTTTATTTTTAAAACATGTTATATTTATTTTTACGTTTTTAAAAATAAATTCAACTTAATTAAAATAATTTTAATTTACCCCTAGGATTATTGGAATATTAAAAGAAAGAATGAATCTTACTTAATAGCCCTAACAACCCTATTATTAAAGGATTCTAATAATTTTAATAGCTCTAACAATCCTACTATTACAGAATTCTAATGATCTTAAGAGCCCTAACAACCCTAATATTAATAGAAGAATTCTAATGATTTTACTTAGTAGCCTTAACAACCCTACATCCTGATTAACTAAAATTATTCGAGATTTGAGGAATCTATCTCTAATCATCACCTCACCTAATCATGTATATATTTTAGTAACGTGCCCTAACCGTGTGCCCTAACCGCGTGCCCTAACCGCATATCCTAATCGTACTCTTCAGGCCAGTTGGACCTACCTTTCGTTGATCCTGGCCACTTTCTTTCTCGATCTCTAATCAGAGATCGAAGAAGGAGATAATTACTCCTTCTTTTGCCGTATAATTACTCGAATCCTTCTTTTACCGGCAAAAGAGAGTGAAATATTTACGCTCATTTAGTAACGATCGTTCGATTTCACGATCGTTCGTTAAATATTGAATATAACTTTATTTTAACTGAAATAAAGCCAAATTACTACAAATTTCTATAAATTATATTTTATAATAAAATATAAAATTAATGTGTGTATTTATCATATTACAAATTATTTAATTAATTAATCATTTCTCTTTATATAAAGTTAAAGTAAAGTTTAAAAACAATATCTACAAACAAATTCTACGATGGATGAGCTATGAGCAATTAGAAGATAAGTGCATATTATAAGAGCAAATTAGCATAAAAAATTGATAAAATTGATAATTGTTAATGCGTGTCCTTTATTTAATAAATTAGACAAAATCTTTACAAAAAAATCTTTTCTTAATCTCTTTTTTTTAATTAATATTTCAATATATTTTCGCAATAGATGTAAAGCATAAGTTCGAAAGAACTTATTAAAATTATTTAATTTAATTTAATTTATTTAATTTAATTATTTAATTTAATTTATTTAATTTAATCCTAGCTCATCTATTTTAAGGCAACGGATTTATCTACAATCTACAATCTACATCTATATCTACATCTGCAATCTCTACGAATCCGTTATCTTAAAGTTAAATAAAAGTTTTTTTCACTCACCGGCACTGATGCGCAACAGCGGAATTGTTGTTATCGAAGCTAGTTGTCTGTAACATACAAATATAAAACTCATTTATAATAATGCTCACAAAATGCAATTAATATTAAAAAAAATTTTTATCGTTCGGAATTTTATATCCGATGTGTAAAATAATAAGCAGATAATCACATATGAAAAAATTTTATAAATTTTTGAAACTGTTTTTTAAATAGAAAATTTTATATGACTATTATAAAAATCTTTCTCTTTAATTCATTTAAATAATAAGATCGAATTATTGTTCGTTTATAACAAGTTAACGATTTATAACAAATAATATATAAATAATAGATATTCACCATCAGGTTGCTCCGCTGATGTAAGATGCCTCTCCCAGGCCTCCTCCTCCTCTCATGTTGTTGGCGCGCGATAACGACACTCCCGCACTCACGAGCGATATTTTTATATCGCTATTTCCGCTATTTTACGCGCGATACTGAACGGCACTCCCGCACTAATTCGGTACGATTAAAAATTTGGTCGCGCGATGTATATATTTAATATATATATACTTTGTACGACACTCCCGGTTTCGGTACGAGCGAAAATCCCATTTCATTTCACGAGAATCAACTTCGAGCCAACAAGTCGGGAATGCAACGATACAACGAGCAAAGACTAGGCCCGAACCGGAAAGAAGACAAAACGATTGACGCGAAAGAGGAAAATGAAGTTCACCAACTCTTTTTCGCGCATAATTATCCTATCTCGTATCGAACCTGGACCCACTAAGCACGATTTCAGGTGCTCCGCCCGGACATATTATGCCTCCCGCGGTTGCTATATGCTACACCAGGCTGGTAGACGGCAAAAGAAGAGGATACCCACATTTTTTAAACGCTAACATTCAGCAAATTTAGAAAATGGGGAGGCAACCCCTTTTACCGAGCAAAAATCGTGCCTAGGGGAATCCACTCGACGGAGTCTCGACAGGGTTAACACACGCAGTGCGTGTGGCTGTAGACGAGCACAGAGAAGGGACCCATTAACGACCATTCCGAGCAATCGATCGAGTTCTAACTAATTCGAGCCGAATCACTTGACGAATCACGAAGCACGAGTGTACGTTGCACAACAACGTGTGCAAACTCGAAATCCTAGTTAGTTGGCATCGGAAGTAGAGACTAGTGACAATGATGAAATTGGGATTTTTATACGAAAAGTCCAACGCGGAAGCGCGAAAACGCGACGACGCGAGAATACTACAACGCGAAAACGCGGTAACGAAACGCCGCCGTCCGCGACACGTTGATGGCACCGACGACGCGAAAGGGTACTTAGCTTCCCCTTCAGGCTCCTTAAGATTTATCCTAAATAGAAAAATTTATGATAAACCTCAAGGCACCATCCAAGTACTAAGCCCTCCCACCCCGACAAGGTGTACCCAATGGGAGGGTTATATTATATATAATTTTATATATAATATATTTTGTGGAATTTATTTTGTAATATACTATATAAATTTAAATTCGCAAATATAAACGATAAATAAAAATATAAAGGATAAGAGAAAATATATTACATAAAGCAATGTTCAAAATAATTGATTTTATAACTAATTATTGCGCGCAATTAATTTTTACATTTTTACTTTTAAATAGATATATTTTAATATTATAAATTGCGTAATTACAAAATAATTTATATTTTTTAGATATAAACTTTTAGTAATACGATAAATTAAAAAATTTCTATTTTTTTATATGTGAAATATTTAAATAAATATATTAATATGAAATATTTTATAAAACAAGAAGTATCTGAAAATATTAATAAAAAATTTTATAAATGTTTTAATCATTTTAAAATAAAATGGAATATTTTTTATAAGCACATGTATTATATATGTTACAATTTAAAATCGCTATTAAATCACTATCAAAGAAATAAAACGAAACGTGAAATATGTATATTTTGAATATATACTAATGATAAATAATTTATATATTGTTGCGTCCGCGGAACGATATATATCGAACGCGCGCGACACAATCGGCATACGCTAACGCTCGTGCACTCGTAACTAATAACGCGATTTAAGGTGCACAAGAATTTTAATAAACCGCGAGTAACATACAAGAATTCAGAATAATCGTAAAACGGATCACAAATAGACGCGCGTCCGCACAGCTCGACAGCTGGGCTCAGACTCTCTGACAGTCGTTGTTTATAACAACATATTGACAACGCGCGCGGAAACGATCTTCTTCGAAAGAATTCAACGGATGACGAATACATTCAGCGGGACGGGACGCGGGGACGCAACAATATAATAAATAATGAATGTGATAAATAATTTATATTAATGACTTACATCATATCTTATTGGTCCATCCATTTCCAAAACCTCCTTCTTTCTTTTTCTTTCTTCGCTTTTTCCTCGTGGCACTTCAATCCTCCTTGCACTCATTTGAATTCCTCGTTGCACTTACACTCATTCACGAAAAGTTCCTCGTTGCACTTGCAATTATGTTCAGAGAAAGAATTTGATAATATATGAAACGTCTCACATCACTACTTCACTGCTCAAGAGCCACTGAGCGAATGATCGTAAGTCAGAAACATTACCGCGGTACTGTTTATATCGCCAAGGTTGACTATGTAGAGAAAGAATTTGATAATATGTGAAACGTCTCTCACGTCGCTACTCAAGGTTACTGTGCGAATAAAGCTGTGATAATAAAGCCATGTAACGTATTAACAATAGCGATACTTTTATCAATCAACACTTCATTATAATTCTCTCGTTGCCGAAATATTTTCTGTAATATAAAATATTTGCGTGAGGAATATTAAATTATAGAAGTATTTTAATTTATTGATTAAGATTAAGATTAAGATAACATCGATGTGATTATTTAATATGTTGGATTCCTATCACATTAAATCGATTCTCGATTAAATTGTATATTGTTTAATTAACCAGGATTGAGAAAATTTAAAGCATTGGTCGAAATATATTTAATTCTAATATTGTTAAAAAAATATTATAAGCATATAATAAGCATCGATGATCAAAAGATCATAATATATTTAATTCTCTTGTCCCCTTTCATGTATCCGCTGTTTCAATTTTTATTCGCAGTAATGAATGATTACGATTCGATAATATATCGAAATATTTATCGTTGCGATACAGTCGTTTCATGTCGTTTATCAAAAGTTAATTAATTTTTAATTATTAATATTTATAGCAAATTATGTTTCGATGCTAATCCTAATCGTGTTTAGTACAAAAATTACAATATACGAAGCGTTTCTCATCACTACTTTATTACTCGAGAGTCACCGTGCGAATGATGACAAAGCCGTAATGTAGCGCGCTACTGTTTATATTTTATATTGCCAAAGTCGAACACCGTGTTATTGATAATTCGTTGCCGAAATATTTTATACATTATAAAATATACATTAACGCAAAATATTAGATAACAGAAGTATTTTAATTTATAGATTAATTAATCAATTATTTATTAAACAATTAATTAACATACGAAGCATTTTGCATCACTACTTTACTGCTCGAGTGTCACCGAATAAATGATAGCAAAACCATAACATACAAACAATAGCATCCTATTATTTACGTTGCCAAAATGGAACATAATGTTATTGATAAGTCGTTGCCAAAATATTTTATATATTATAAAATGTGCACTAACGCGGAATATTAAATTATAGAAGTGTTTTAATTTATTGATTAAATTGATTATTTATTCGGTGACACTCGAGCAGTAAAGTAGTGATGCAAAATGCTTCGTATGTTAATTAATTGTTTAATAAATAATTGATTAATTAATCTATAAATTAAAATACTTCTGTTATCTAATATTTTGTGTTAATGTATATTTTATAATGTATAAAATATTTCGGCAACGAATTATCAATAACACGGTGTTCGACTTTGGCAATATAAAATATAAACAGTAGCGCGCTACATTACGGCTTTGTCATCATTCGCACGGTGACTCTCGAGTAATAAAGTAGTGATGAGAAACGCTTCGTATATTGTAATTTTTGTACTAAACACGATTAGGAGTAGTATTGAAACATAATTTGCTATAAATATTAATAATTAAAAATTAATTAACTTTTGATAAACGACATGAAACGACTGTATCGCAACGATAAATATTTCGATATATTATCGAATCGTAATCATTCATTACTGCGAATAAAAATTGAAACAGCGAATACATGAAAGGGGACAAGAGAATTAAATATATTATGATCTTTTGATCATCGATGCTTATTATAAGCTTATAATATTTTTTTAACAATATTAGAATTAAATATATTTCGACCAATGCTTTAAATTTTCTCAATCCTGGTTAATTAAACAATATACAATTTAATCGAGAATCGATTTAATGTGATAGGAATCCAACATATTAAATAATCACATCAATGTTTGCAATCTTTACGGACAATAATTATTATTTTAATACTTAGAGTCACAAATATATTCCATCCGTGTTACACTTTATCATTCTACTTGACAATCTCAATATAATTTGGATTATGAGAGAACACGAAGTATAAAACAATCGAATAGATGCAAATAATTAGCATAACAAAGACTTCATGAGTGATGAACGATTTAATAAATAATCAATTAATCTTAATCAATAAATTAAAATACTTCTATAATTTAATATTCCTCGCGCAAATATTTTATATTATAGAAAATATTTCGGCAACGAGAGAATTATCAATAACACTGTGTTCGACCTTGATAAACAGTATCGCGCTATTGTTAATACGTTACATGGCTTTATTATCCTTCGCACAGTAACCTTAAGTAGTAAAGTAGTGACGTTTCATATATTATCAAATTCTTCCTTCACATAGTCAATCTTGGCGATATAAACAGTACCGCGGCAATGTTTCTGACTTACGATCATTCGCTCAGTGGCTCTTGAGCAGTGAAGTAGTGATGTGAGACGTATCATATATTATCAAATTCTTTCTCTGAATACAATTGCAAGTGCAACGAGGAACTTTTCGTGAATGAGTGTAAGTGCAACGAGGAATTCAAATGAGTGCGAGGAGGATTGAAGTGCCACGAGGAAAAAGCGAAGAAAGCAAAAGAAAAAAGGAGGTTTTGGAAATGGATGGACCAATGATATGATGTAAGTCATTAATATAATTATTAAAATATAAAATTATTTATCACATTCATTATTTATTATATTCCCAGGTAGAACATGAAACTCATAATGACATCATTATGACGTCACCTAAAAGTCATTTTTAAGTCATAGAAAAATCATAATGATCTCATTTGATATACATTTGGCAATGTTTTGGTGACTTATTTATATATATATAAATAAGTATATTACGCAATTACTTGTTTATTTAATTATTCATGTATATTTTAATTATATTTAAGCAACATAATCTTTTTAAAATTATATAATGCGATTATTGAACTTAAAAATTTATGATTCTTTTTGTCATCTGTAACTCGAGTTGATCATTTTTTAATCATTTTTGTTTAGGTAACTTTTAAGTGATAAATAAAATCATGATGACGTCATAATGATGTCATTATGAGTTTCGTGTTCTACCTGGGTTGTTGCGTCCCCGCGTCCCGTCCCGCTGAATGTATTCGTCACCCGTTGAATTCTTTCGAAGAAGATCGTTTCCGCGCGCGTTGTCAAGATGTTGTTATAAATAATGACTGTTAGAGAGTCTGGGTCCAGCTGTCAAGCTGTGCGGACGCCCGTTTATTTGTGATCCGTTTTACGATTATTCTGAATTCTTGTGTTACTCGCGGTTTATTAAAATTTATGTGCACCTTAAATCGCGTTATTAGTTACGAGTGCACGAGCGTCAGCGTATGTCGATTGTGTCGCGTGCGTTCGATATACATATATCGTTCCGCAGACGCAACAATATATAAATTATTTATCATTAGTATATATTCAAAATATACATATTTCACATTTCGTTTTATTTCTTTGATAGTGATTTAATAGTGATTTTAAATTGTAACATATATAATACATGTACTTATAAAAAATATTCCATTTTATTTTAAAATAATTAAAACATTTATAAAATTTTTTATTAATTAGTATTTTCAGATACTTCTTATATTTTATAAAACATTTCATATTAATATATTTATTTAAATATTTCATATATAAAAATGTAGAAATTTTTTTATTTATCATATTTTTAAAGGTTTATATCTATAAGAAATATAAAATATTTTCTAATTACGCGATTTATAACGTTAAAATATATCTGTTTAAAAGTAAAAATTAATTGCGCGCAATAATTAGTTTTAAAATCAATTATTTTGAACGTTGCTTTATATAATAGAGTTGTTCTTATATCTTTTATATTTTTATTTATCGTTTATATTTGCGAATTTAAATTTATGTACTGTATTACAAAATAAATTTCAAATTATGTATTATATATAATATAACCCTCCCATGGGGTACACCTTGTCGCGGTGGGAGGGCTTAGTACTTGGATGGTGCCTTGAGGTTTATTTTAAATTTTTCTATTTATGATAAATCTTAAGGTGCCTGAATAGGAAGCTAAGTACCCTTTCGCGTCGTCGGTGCCGTCAACGTGCCGCGGACGGCAAGCGCTTCGTTACCGCGTTTTCGCGTTGTAATATTCTCGCGTCGTCGCGTTTTCGCGAAACTTTTGGACTTTTTCATATAAAATCCCAATTTCATTTATTGTCACGAGTCTCTACTTCCGATGCCAACTAACTGGGATGTTTCGAGTTTGCACACATTGCTATGCAACGTACACTCGCGCTTCGTGCTTCGTGCTTCGTCAAGTGATTCGGCCCGAATTAGTTAGAACTCGATCGATTGCTCGGAATGGTCGTCAATGGGTCCCTTCTCTTTGCTCGTCTACAGCCACGCGCACTGCGTGTGTTAACCCTGTCGAGGAGTCGAGTGGATTCCCCTAGGCACGATTTTCGCTCGGTAAAAGGGGTTGCCTCCCCATTTTCTAAATTGCTGAATGTTAGCGTTTAAAAAATGTGAGTATCCTCTTCTTTTGCCGTCTACTAGCCTGGTGTAGCATATAGCAACCGCGGGAGGCATAATATGTCCGGGCGGAGCACCTGAAATCGTGCTTAGCGGGTCCAGGTTCGATACGAGATAGGATAATTATGCGCGAAAAAGAGTTGGTGAACTTCATTTTCCTCTATTTCCATTAATCGTTTCGTCTTCTTTCCGGTTTGGGCTTAGTCCTTGCTCGTTGTATCGTTGCATTCCCGACCTGTTGACTCGAAGCTGAGTCTCGTAAGTGAAATGGGATTTTCGCTCGTACCGAAACCGGGAGTGTCGTACAAAGTATATATATATTAAATATATACATCGCGCGACCAAATTTTTAATCGTACCGAATTAGTGCGGGAGTGCCGTTTAGTATCGCGCGTAAAATAGCGGAAATAGCGATATATAAATATCGCTCGTGAGTGCGGGAGTGTCGTTATCGCGCGCCAACAACATGAGAGGAGGAGGAGGCCTGGGAGAGGCATCTTACATCGGCGGAGCAACCTGATGGTGAATATCTATTATTTATATATTATTTGTTATAAATCGTTAACTTGTTATAAACGAACAATAATTCGATCTTATTATTTAAATGAATTAAAGAGAAAGATTTTTATAAAAGTCATATAAAATTTTCTATTTAAAAAACAGTTTCAAAAATTTATAAAATTTTTCCATACGTGTTTATCTGCTTATTATTTTACACATCGGATATAAAATTCCGCGCGATAAAAATTTTTTTAAATATTAATTGCATTTTGTGAGCATTATTATAAATGAGTTTTATGTTTGTATGTTACAGACAACTAGCTTCGATAACAACAACTCCGCTGTTGCGCATCAGTGCCGGTGAGTGAAAAAAACTTTTATTTAACTTTAAGATAACGGATTCGTAGAGATTGCAGATGTAGATATAGATGTAGATTGTAGATTGTAGATAAATCCGTTGTCTTAAAATGGATGAGCTAGGATGGATTAAATTAAATAAATTAAATAAAATAATTAAATTAAATTAATTTAATTAAATTAAATAATTTTAATAAGTTCTTTCGAATTTATGCTTTACTATCTATTGCGAAAATATATTGAAATATTAATTAAAAAAAAGAGATCAAGAAAAGATTTTTTTGTAAAGATTTTGTCTAATTTATTAAATAAAGGACACGCATTAACAATTATCAATTTTATCAATTTTTTATGCTAATTTACTCTTATAATACGCACTTATCTTCTAATTGCTCATAGCTCATCCATCGTAGAATTTGTTTGTAGATATTGTTTTTAAACTTTACTTTAACTTTATATAAAGAGAAATGATTAATTAATTAAATAATTTGTAATATGATAAATACACACATTAATTTTATATTTTATTATAAAATATAATTTATAGAAATTTGTGGTAATTTGGCTTTATTTCAGTTAAAATAAAGTTATATTCAATATTTAACGAACGATCGTGAAATCGAACGATCGTTACTAAATGAGCGTAAATATTTCACGCTCTTTTGCCGGTAATTATCCGGCAAAAGAAGGAGTAATTATCTCCTTCTTCGATTTCTGATTAGAGATCGAGAAAATAAGTGGCCAGGATCAACGAAAGGTAGGTTCAACTGGCCTGAAGAGTACGGTTAGGGCACGCGGTTAGGGCACGCGGTTAGGGCACGTGATTAAAATATATGCATGACTAGGTGAGGATTAGAGATAGGTTCCTCAAATCCCGAATAATTTTAATCAGGAAGTAGGGTTGTTAAGGCTATTAAGTAAAATTATTAGAATTCTTCTATTAATATTAGGGTTGTTAGGGCTCTTAAGATCATTAAAATTCTGTAATAATAGGATTGTTAGAGCTATTAAAATTATTAGAATCCTTTAATAGTAGGGTTGTTAGAGCTATTAAGTAAGATTCATTCTTTCTTTTAATATTCCAATAATCCTAGGGGTAAATTAAAATTATTTTCATTAAGTTGAATTTATTTTTAAAAACGTTGTAAAAATAAATATAACATGTTTTAAAAATAAAAACATTTTAAAAGTGAAATTTAAATTATCAAAATTATCTTCAGAAATATTAAAAAAATTGCATAATTATTAACGTTTAAGAAATCTTAACATGTTATATTTTATTTTAAAACTTAAAAATATATGTGTATTAAATCAAATATAATATTAAATCTAAATGTTAATGCTATCAATATCAAATTATTATATCGTTGTTATTAAATATTTGAATAAATGGAATATTATTATTTGATATTGATAGCATCATAAATTTGTAAATTGTAAATTATAAATAGTTATAATTGTATTTTAATTATGATCTAACATTAATATTTTAATTGTAAAATACAATACAATTATGACTATAATTATATTATATGAAATTGTATTTACGATCGTAAATTCTTATGTAAATTACACGAAAAATTATCGAAAGTATACGTATAATGATTACATAATAGTAATTTATATAATTCATTAAATTAAAGTATTTATTTCTATAGTATATATTTTTGGAATATTCATAAAAGAGTAACTGTTTGTATTTTCATGTCAAAGAGTCATTAATAAATTCGGAAAATTTTTATATAAAACAAAAATTCGATGCTAAATTAATGATTAAATATAAGCATTATAAAATTTGACGGACGCCTTCGTTACAGAATCGCGAGTCAATTATTATAAATTTAATGATATGCTTCATTTATTTATGAATTCCATATTGCGCGGAACTGAATATTCTTAAAATAAATTATTAAATTATGATTGCGAAAATACCGTGTTCTTTCCGCGTTCTCTTCTCGTCCGTATACAAGATTATCATTTTAACAGAAGAATTTTATCGCTATCCCTCTCGTCAGATAATATTCCTAAATATTGCTAATTAAATATAAAGAAATGTCAAATAAGGGAGTGAAGATTCGATAAGATTCGTGATAAGTCAACGATTAAATATTAACTTTACAAAATTTAACGATCACCTTCGATATTATAGAATCGCGAGTTAATTATTATGAATTTAATAATTTGTTTTTTCAGTTATATTTGTATTTACGAATTTTTTTTTTCGTATCGGAAAATATTCATAAATAAATTAATAAATTATCGTTGCGAAACCACCGTGTTTTTCTCGCGTTCTTTTTCGCGTTCTTAGACGAGATTGTCGTTTTAATAAAAGAGTTATCATTGTTCCTTCCGTTAAATAAACATTAATGAAAGTTGCGTGGCTCGTACCGCCGAGAAGTCGAAACGATTTTTATCATGGAGAATTATTTCTCACCGGTTCTTGTAAGATCCATTCGCGACGTCTAGTTCGGTACTCTGTTGAAAATTGGGAATTTTTATTGTAAGATTGAAGGAACTAATCCCAGGTTTTCCTAGCAATTTCCGAAAACAGTGATTTCGGTAGTAATTCAACGACGATACGCTTCTTTAACGTCGAATTAATTTAAATTATATATATTTAGATGAGAGAAATGTATCTTTTCTTTTCTTCGTTAAAAATGTTCTATCATTATTAGGATTGGTATTATTATTGTCTATATATATAATGCCAGAAAGATTTAATAGTAGATTAAATATGGATATAGCGTTGTGTATAAATTTTAATTTTTCAAGTAATTTCATATTGTAATTAATTTGTATACATTTTTTGATAAAAATGATTACGAGCGAATATATTTTTAATTAATATAATTTGTCTCTTTTGAAAAATTATTTCTAGGTGCTGGGGATATTAACATTAATTTTTAGTTTCTTTAGAAACTATTTGCAGGTATTGGACATCCATCGCCATTTTGAAATATTAGTTTTTAAGTATATATCATTTTATATACATATGTATAATAAAATACATGCACAAATTCACATATCCAAAATATTTTCATAATTTTTAATATAATGTTATATATTATATATAAGCGAAATTATACATGAATGTTACATAAAATGTGCGAATACGCAAATTTCGAGACAAATCGAATGAGTACTCCTATATCAGTAAGATAGTGATTAAAAGAAAAGAAATTATTAATTTAAACGTTATAAGAATAAGAATCTAGAGAATTAATCCAGAATTAATTGTTTAAAATTATTTGATTTATTTTATTTTGCACACTGTACGAATTGAAATTTTTTAAATCTTGCTGATATCGGGTTCGATTCGTCTCGCGCACGCGAACGGTACCCCAAATTATATGTGTTCGCACATTTAACACATACTCCAATAATGCATGTATTTTATTATTTATAAATATAATCGTTCGTAATCACATTTCAATAAAAAAGGTCGTTATATCCATTTAATTTTCAATAAAGAAATATATTTCTTAATAATGGAAGAACATATTTTCTGATGTGCATATCAATTTCGTGAATTAAAGATAATGACGAGGGATAATTGTCGTTGATTTATTACTGAAATCATTGCTATCGGGAATAGTCCGGAAGATCCAGGATTCGTTCTCTCCTACAGTAAAGTTCCCGACGTTCAATGGATCACTTAACCTTTTTTCGCAGATTGATCTTGCGAAATCTTGTAGAAACAAGATGTTAATCGTTCTCCATTTTTAAGATCGCTCCTCTTTTTATCGGATTACCGGTATGTCACTCGCGTATCAGCAATTGAATATTCTGAATATTATCGATTTATTTATTCGTCGCATTTTACCGCGAATTTTAAATCGCGATTTATCTTATAAAAATTCGCAAGTAAATCGGTCGGTGAATTGCATATTCACAAACATTACAGACCTCAAATGTTTGTCGAAATATTTTCGATTTTCTATATTTACGTGATAATAATTATCGCGCACGTGTCTATTGAGAGCTTCGATTATTATATCATAAAAATTATACGTATCGCGATCAAATATTCCGCATATTATCGACTTATTTATTCGTCGCGTTTTCTCGTGAATTCGAGTCGCGATTTATCTTATAAAGATTCGCAATTGACTCGGACAGTGAGTACTGTATTCGTAAATATTGCAGTCATCAAATTGTCTGTCAAAATATCTTCGCATTTATGTGATAATTATATCGCGCGCGATTATAATGTCTATTGAGGCGCTTCGATTATTATATTATAAAAAGTATACATATCACAAACGGATATTCCGAATATTATCGATTTATTTATTCGTCGCGTTTTCTCGAGAATTTTAAATCGCGATTTATCTTATAATTTAATCGTTGACTTATACATTGAAGCTTTGTTTATCTTTCCACGTCTTTGAATATTGTTTTTAATAGTTCATGCAAAATGCTGGTAGTGCAAATATTTTCTTCTATAATTTAAAAGACGATCGATAACTTTATTAATGACTGTTTTAAACGTGATTCTTTACATTATTTAAATCTTATTAAACTCTACAATTACATCGATTATTAGAGGGACTTTGAAAATAATTCGTTCCGTTATTTTCTATTAAACGTGGCCACAACGCGATTTTTAATTATATTTTAAAGCTTATAGAGCTCATTTCATCTTATTCAGCTAATCATGCGCGAAATAGGATATGTATTTTATTCTCAATCGTGAAATTCGTATAAAATCGCGTATTAATCGCAAATAAATCGGACAGTGAATTTTATGTTCATAAACAATACGGATCACAAATGTTTGCCAAAATATCTTCGTCTGTCATCATTTGTGTGATAATAATTATATCGCACGCGTGTCTATTGATGGTTTCGATTATCATATTATAAAAATTATGCGTATCTCGCAATCGAATATTCCGATTATTGTCGATTTATTTATTCGTCACGTTTTCTCGCGAATTTTAAATCGCGATTTATTTAGTAATTTAATTGTTGATTTCGAAGTTTATTCTATCTTTTCATTTTGAATATTTCCTTTTGATCACGATTATTTACGTTATATTAAACTTATTAAATTTTATTATTGCAAATCTATTATTAATAATAAATGTCGCGTAATTAATCTTCGCTGATCAGTCTCGTCTGGACTATGTAAAAATTTTTAGTAAATTTTATATTATACGTATATTTTGGACATTTTCGTGTAATAAATTATTCCATGTAATAAATTATTTTGTATTAAATTTCGAATTATATTTTATATTAAATTTTTATTATATTTTGTCATATATTTTGTAATATGTATTTAGCATAAAAATATTATGCATAAAAATATTATGTTGGTATGAAAATTATAATAAAAGTATATAAAAATAATGTTAGCTATATATATATATTAAAATGGAACATATGAATTCTTTATATTTTATATAAAGAAAGAGACTTAAAATATTTTGCAACATCTATATTTTTCGAGTCTTAATTATAAAAACTTCAGAAGAATCAGTGATTAATTTGACAAATTCTATACATGTATTAATAATTAAATTTTTAAATAATTAAAAAAATGATTGATAAATATCAAAGATCAGTTTACTGCTAATTAAGAAGATTTATAGAAATACGATTAAAAATGTTTTTATCCCACAGCATTTCAGGCATTTTGTGTTTTGTAAATAAAAAGATGTAAATATGACAATGAATATAGAAAAATATTTATTTCATCTTTGAATATTACAGTATCTTTCGCGATTGAATAATTTATTTACTATCAATTTACATACATAAGTATCTTGTTATACAGCACTGGTGCTACCGACATTTCGTGCAAATAGCATGGAACAAAACCAGAAATTGTGCACATTATATATTACCCTCTGAGAACATTCATGGACATTGGCTTTGTAGTTCATGTCTACGTTTTCAATGTCCATAAAGGGAGTATCGCTTTCAGGGATCACCTAAAAGCAGGCCATGACATCTTTCAGTCTTCTCTCTGATAATATTGTTCCGTTTTTATTAATGCGCAAATATAGTCTTGAAAACGGAATGACTTTTGATGCGTTTAATGTGAAACAGTATGGCTGCTATCGAAATAAATGACACACACATGTATCATAGAGAGCCTATAATCAGAGTGGCGACATCAGAAGAGGTCCGCCATTTTTCATCGAAATTGTGCGAGGGAGAAAGAAATATGCAAGAGAGAGAAAGAGATCTGCGAAAGAGAAAGAGACATAAGCGGTCTTTATCTGTAACTTTGTCTGTCAGTGTCTATGTCAGTGAGGTTAAGCGAAAATTGACAGCATTTAAATAAGCGTAAAATTGTACTAAGTAATCGAAAATATCATGACAGTAAATCTATGGCGATGCATTATTCTCTTAAATAAGTTTAGTTTATCTTTTTTTTAGTTTTAAATGAGTTTTATTTATGTTTTTTTTTAGTTTTCAATGAGTATCTATTTTTTTTTGTTTCAAATGAGTTTAGTTTATCTATTTTTATATAATATAAAATATGTTTAACAATGTGCAATAAATAATATGCAACAATATAATTTTTTATATACATCTATTTATTTCCTATTTTAATTTTTTAATTTAAACACTTTATTTACTCAATACAAAATTTAGATAAGTTTGAAAATCTGGCGGCAACGGATGAAAAATGGCGGACCAATCAGAAGTGGCACCCAGTTGTCGCCACTCTGATTATAGGCTCTCTAATGTATCTAATGTATGTGTATGTCACAGACTTCTATAATACACTAGACTGCTGACAGATACAGGCGGACATGATGCACAGGTGTGCACGTGACCCTATATTTCGTGTGGGCTTATTATATAGGGTGTCCAAAATGTTATTTTATGATTGTAAGAGGATTGTATTATGTATATAGCTATAGAAAATTATCACATCTACAGATTTACACGACGCACAACCTATTTTGAGGCTATCTCGTCTGTTGACATCTGACTTATCTGACAACATCGACAATACGAACTGAATACCCAGTATAATTTGCCCACACGAAATATGGCTGCCATCCCCACCACCATTTGTACCTCGCATCACTTTTTCGAGTCATTTTATACAGATGTTAGCAGTCTAGTGTATTATAGAAGTCTGTGGTGTATGTATACAAAAAAAAAAAAAAATAGAAAAAAAGAAAAACACCTTATCTATAGTTCAATGATGTATAACGTGGTTGTTAATTCTCTGCGCATGCTCGCATTAACTTTTTCGGGTCCAACCTGTAGCTGCCTGTAGTAGCTGATGCGTTGTTGATACGCTGGAAGTGAGAGGATTCTAGGAAATTCTATGTGCTATCAATGCGCGCATTAAATAAAACGGAATAGTTTTCTCTGCAGCTTATGCGTTTTAAGCGTGAAACGGAAGGCATCCAATATAAAATTGGCAGCGGTCAATCGCGCACTCCCATCATATGAGTGCGTTTCCACAAAAATTACGCCGGGACAAAGTCGCGTTTCCTCGACGGATCACCGACGTCATCGAAAAAGTTCTGTTCCCCGGAAGATATAGAGAAGAGAAATTCAGAAATAAAAACTAACGAAAAAAAGTAAGTTTGACAGTTTTATTTTTCTCTTCCTTTTTATACAAATTTATACAAATTGCTGCTGGGCGATAGCGATGTTGAAATAATTGCAGATGCCGGCAAGATATTAGATGAAAACAAAAATACTATCATGTCGATTTCATCGAAAAAGTTCTGTTCCCCGGAAGATGTAGAGAAGAGAAATTCAGAAACAACAACTAACGAAAAAGAGTAAGTTTGATAGCTTTGCTTTTTTCTTCCGTTTCACAAGTTACTGCTGGGTGATAATGATGTCGAAATAATCACAGATGTCGACAAGATTATAGGAAAAAACGAAAAGCGTGCGGTGGCATGAAGTATAATTAATTTAAAATCAAAGTGAATGAGTAGAAAACTGAAAGTTGTCAACAATTTGCAGAGAGATACAAAAAGACGAGAAGGAAACTTTGCAGTGCGTTCGAGCGATGAAGAAACGTTCAGAAGTCCAGAACCTTAGAATTTGGCTGATCTTCAATCTGCTAAAACCGGAATTTATCTCGCAAATTCACACAGTTATGGTATATGGTAAGATTTACCTCTTTTTTTCTTTTCATCATATTATCTTTTTTAATTATTATTATTATCATCATTATTATTAATTATTATTAGTAGTAATAATTATTATTAGTTGCCTTCCATTTACATTCAAGTTATACTACGTCAGTTATGTATTTTGTACTCAGATTTATAAAGTGACGTCATTATTCAGTGAATAAAAGATAATAAAAGGTAATAAAAACCCAGCAAACACCAAGTAACATTTGTATAATTGTTAGTTGTAATTTCCCACTCAACAATATAACTGTTACATGTTATGTAACTGTTATATAACATGTAACCGTTATATTGTTCAGTGGTAAATTATAACTAACAGTTATATAAATGTTTGGTGTTTGATGGGAAGTAATACAGGTTCATAACTTTACTTTTAATGTTAATCTATCAGACTCATTAAAGCATATGGTCTCGAGCTTGTTTAGATTATAGGTAAAAACTTAGTTGAATCTTACTTGCTAGCATCAAAAGGAATGTGCATTCAATTGAGTTATGACATCACAAGTGAGAATTATCTGAGTTTGGATATAAGGGGAAAGCAACAATTGTTACTTACACCGTGACATTTTTTTAAACAGGTTCCTTAGGTAAGAGGACTATAATTGTGACGAAAGACAAGAATGTCTACAATTTAGATTATATGGTAGATGATCAATCGGAGACTGATGACATACAAACTGCTCTCTGCCCAAAAAAGATAGAAGAATTGTGTGGAAAAAACATAAAGACCTTTGCTCATAGCTCGTATTTCATTCTGGCACTTACTAAAGAGGGAGAGGTACATCAAAGAATTTATATTTTTCGAATGTGCCTTGATAGCACATCTGAGTTTCTGAAACTAAATTTTAATTTGCTTGAAAGATAAGATATTAGGAGGTTTTGCAGCTTCCCTAAATCCTGAACCTTTTTTAGGAAAAAATACAAGAATGACTTATGTATGGTTGTATTACTTGAGGGATTTTGTAGTAAAAATTATTAGTCATTTAGAAATGAGAAAATTGAAAGATGCCAATTTTTCCCATATGCTTTCTTATTTTTAAATTTCTTATTTTTAATTGATTGCAATACTTTTATTTTATATACATACATGTGTGTGAAATCATAATAATATATAATAGAAAAATAATATATATTAGAAAAATCAATTAAGAATATATATTAAATAAATTAATAAATTAATTAAATATATATTAAGTAAAAAATATATTAAATAAAATAAATTATTTTGATTAGAAGTACAGACATTTGACCATAATTTCAGCATGCAAATATTTTTAAAATTAAGACTATAGGTCATGAAAGATGGTAAGGATATAATTTTTATTTCCTCTATAAGAAAAAAGTATGAGAAAAATTTTTAAAATATCTCTGATAAACATACAAAGAAAAGCAGAGACTGCTGTATATCATTTTCATTTGTTTATACATTCCATCTCGTTTTGTAAAAATTGCATATAATAGAACATGTATACAGGGTGTCAGGGCTATCTGTTGCCAAAAGAAAGCTCTTGTAGTTTACCTCGAGAGCTTTTCAAAACACTAATAATAAAGTATTTTTTCATCGAGTACTTTTCGAGTTATAAGGCTTAAAATAATTTCTTAATTTTTATATAAATCATAAAATATCTAGTAAAATATTCATTTCTCGATTATCTTACCTTAATACTTTTATGTACAAAGTAATGAGAGGAATCAATTGGTATAAAGAAAACACATAATTGTTTCGAAGAAAAAATATGTAATTTGTAATTAACAATTTACAGCTGCTATTATTTTTGAAAGGTTTATTTCTGGGAGTTCAAGAAACCTGTATGGAATGAGTGTGTCGCGTCCACACCTATTCGAGTCCCTGATTTTAGTAAGAAATGTATCGTGGACATTGCATGCGGCGATAATCATTCACTCGTTCTCACCACCCACACAACATGCATGTCTTCAAGACGTCTTAAACATGTCTTTTTTATGACGCCTTTAAGACTTGACCAATTGACGTCTTTCTGATGTTTTTAAGACATTCAATTTAAGACGTATTTTTTAGACGTCTTAAAATGCCTTTCTTATGACGCCTTTCAGACTTGACCAATAGACGTCTTTCTGATGTTTTTAAGAACATAAGTTAGAAAGAGACAAACATACTTTCTTTCACGTACTCTTACTAATTGCACTAGTGCAGCAGTGCAGCTGAAAAGAACAGACCCATTCATTTTAAACGCCATTTTTAAGATGGCCGCGGTGCCAGGCCAGGCAGGCATCAGACGGGATCGAGTTGGAAATAAATTATTCCATTTACCAAAGTTGAGCAGTGCTTTGCACAGGTAAGAATTAATGAATTTAAAGCCGGGTCTGCAATGGCCATAGCATAAGATTGTAAGATGTAAGCGAAATAACCAAATCCATTCCTATGGATTTCGTGCGTTCACGGTGGTCTCGCAACGCAGTCACGGAAGAATTCTGCGTTCTTAATCTTATTGCGCGTCCGCCGTAGAACAACAAGAGCCCATTCTACAATGGCAGTAACAAGACTGAGGAGTAGAGATTAAATCGTTTTTAGTGAAGTAAAGAAGAAGAAGTAATGAAAAGACAATTCTCATTTTGTACTACTATACCTTAGAGTACTAATGAGGATTTCTATTTCGTTACTTCTTGTCTTTACTTCATTAGAAACAGTTTATTCTTACTCCTACAGCCTTTATTGCCATTGTAGAATGGGGTTAGGGCGTGTTCCAAAATTCATTGCCAGTGCTAAAAATCTTTAGTTCACGTTACGATAAAATTTTCTGCGCTGGCAGTGAATTTTGGAACATGGCCAAGTAGGAAATGGATTTGGTTCATTTCGCTTACAACTTTATGCTACGTTAAAAAAAAAAAAAAATAGTATATGTATGTATGTGTAAAAAAATTAAACTATATTGTAAAAAAATAATTAATTATGTTTTGTATATTTTTTTGATGACAACATATGAAGATTTTATTCAACAAAATTTTATTCAACAAGATTGTGACGGTGTGCGTCCATAAATGGAATGCTTGGCCATCATCGCGTATTGAACTCATGCCATATGTTAGGTAGAATAGAATAAGTCCCAAGTTATATTTATATTTTTTTAATTTAACCTGGTGGTAACTATTGCATTTTTTAACCAGTACATAAGTGTGATATGAGACAGTTCGACAGATCTTTTAGGAGAACTGCAACGTGATCCATGGTCTGTTGGGCCAAAGAAACGTTCATTGCGATCTACAAGTGTGGCATTAGCAGTCCCCACGGGTCTCTTAGAAGCTAGTTATGCAAATACTGATGCTAGGTATTTATATGTTGTAATATGATGTATATATGTTATGTTTTTCATTGTAATCCTACATATAATGCTATCAATGTATTTAAGGATTATGCTATTTGTTGGCGGACCATGTTCTCAAGGACCTGGCCAAGTTGTAACTGATGATTTATGACAACCAATCAGATCACATCATGATATTCAAAAAGATAAAGATAAGCATAAAAAGGCAATTAAGCATTATGATACACTTGCATCACGTGCTGCAACTAATGGCCATAATAGATATTTATAATAGATATTTATTTTTGTGCTCTTGACCAAACTGGTTTATTAGAAAGGCGACAATATTGCAACTCTACTGGTGGTCATATGATGATGGGGGATTCATTTAATTCTTCATTATTCAAACAAACTTTTCAACGAATATTTGCTACAGATGCCAAGGGTGATTTGAAAATAGCATTCAATGCAATCTTAGAAGTAAAAACATCTCAGAAAATTAAAGTTTCTGGAGCAATTGGATCTTGTGTATGTCAGTGGGAGAAAGGATCAAGTGTTGGAGTACTACAAGAAGTAGGCTTACTTGTCAGTGGAAATTTTGTTCATTGACACCATCTACAACAACAGCATTATTCTTTGAAGTTGCAAATTAACATACAGCCCCAATTCCACAAAGTGGAAGAGGCTGATTCAATTCATTATCCAAATTAACAAGTAATGGACAAAGGCGAATTAGAGTTACTACTATTGCAAGAAAGTAAAAATTATAACAAAGTAATCAAAAATAAAATCAAAAAAAAAAAATCAAAAATTTTTGATGTAAGGGAATCTTAATCAGTTGGGCAGATGAATCATCATCTTTGCATCAGTAAGCAAGAATTGAGGAAGCAACAGCTGTTTTTATGTCACGTTTAACTGTATTTCGAGCAGAAAGTGATGATGGTCCAAATGTTTGAAGATGGGTTGATCAATTCTGATTAGACTTATTAGTAGTTTCTATCATTAAAATTGTGCCCAATTACACTTAAATAAAGCTTAAACTTTAATATTTAACAATAGATTACACATAAAATATATTGTATCTATTTTGAGGTGTAAAATCTTATTATTGCAGTATCAAAAATTCGGAGAATATGCAAAGATGATCCAACTAGCTTTAGATTGGCAGAAAATTTTTCCTTGTATCCACAATTTATGTATCATTTACGCAGATCACAATTCTTCAAGTATTCAATAATTTCCCAAATAAAACTAGTTTTTATAGGTAAGTTGTTATTTGTATAAAACACATGATATATTTAAAACTTATTGATACTTTTAGGTCTCATATTTCATATATCAATATATATTTTTTGACATTTTTTTTAACTGAAAGAAGAAAGGAGCATCTCAGATAAAGTTTTCATTTATCTTATGATAGCAGTCATTTGTCATAAGTTGCTAGTGTATTCGCAATATATACTGTGTCCATTTTGTGTGCAACATTCAATTTAACATATGCTTAGATGTAACGTGCACTTTTAACTTTAAATTTTTCTTCAGAATTATTAATAAGATCTTACTTCAAATTTTGTTTAAATATTCTTCTACTTTATACTCTTTCCAATTTTTTACGGATCAAAATTTTTATATTCTTTCCAAAAGTTACAAACGTTTATAGCTATACTTTACTTCATGACTACCCTATTCTAACTATTGGAATTAAAGCACAAAATATTTTAATAATTATGTAACAAATCGTTTTTCAGCATACGTTTCGGACGACGAAAAAAGTAATATGCACGATATTAAAAAGACCATCCAAGAATGGTTACGACATGCGGGAGATCGCCTCAACTATTTAAGAAATAAGGAGAAAAAGGTTGGTAAATTATTGAAAATTCCATACGATATTATTTAAAAAACAATAGGGCTGTATAATGTTGCTGCATAACATTTTTAGTGTTGAAAATGAGAAAACATTGAAATTAATATATGTTTTTTAATATATGTAAATGTATATCATCTTATATCATATTTCACTTATATATTTAATTTTGTGTGTGTGTGTGTAAAAAATTAAATTCTATATTGTAAAAAAAATATATTAATTATCTTTTGTATATTTTTTTACAGCACTATGACAACATATGAAGATTTTATTCAACAAAATGAAGATTGTGACGATGTGCGCAATGGAATGCTTGGTCATCATCGCGTATTGATGCTACTAGACTAGTTGTACTATTGAAAACTTTGTATCAACCAAAATATAATAAAGAAATGAACTTAAAATGATGAGTTTTGTTATTTATTATAGAATAAATCAATATGCAGCTATTTTACCGACCGAATTACGCACGTCTAAAAGTCGTCTTAATTGAAATGTCTGAGACGTCTTTATAACATCTTGAGTGAGACATTTAATTATGTCTTGAGTGAGACGTCTTAAAACAATGCCCGACAGATATCTTAAATCGGGACATAAGACGTCTTAAAGACGTCATAAAGATGTAATTCTGATAACTTCTTAAGACGTCTTTAGAAATTTCATGACGTCTTTAAGACTTCTTTAAGACGACATAATGTTGTGTGGGCAGCGATGGAGAGGTACGATAAAATTGAACTATTACATTGATAATGATAATAATCATTCTTACTTAACAATTGTAATTTAGGTATATGCTTGGGGAGAAAATAATTATGGGCAAATTGGTATCGGAAACTCAGCTACTCTTAACAGTGTGCCGAGACCAGTAAAAATTGAATTGAACAAGAAAAATGTTGTCCGTATTGCTTGCGGTTCAACATTCAACATAGTTATGACTGACGAAAACAAACTATATGGTTGGGGCAACAACGAGAAGAGCCAGATATCAATCTATAATACTTCCGTTTCTTTTACCACCACCATTGCTAGCAGTTCTACCCGTACAACATCAAATAATGTTCCATTGCAAAAATATGTCGCATACCCACGCGAAATTACCACAATCTCGGATGAAATAGGTAAATCTTTTTTTTTTTAGTTCATATCTGAGATTTGTTGTCTAAGAATGTTGCAGTATCGAATAACCTAATAGAGACTGACATTTTAGTTAAACTGGCCTGTGGATACCGGCATACATTGGCACTCTCAAGAAATGGAAAGATTTATGCCTGGGGCGATAACAGTCATGGACAGTTGGGCGTTGAAAATCAAATGAAACCTTCTGGTCCGATTATGGTATCTCATACATTATTGGTGAAAATTGAAAAACGAGAATTATAATAATAAAATTGATATGATCGACAGGTAAAGACGCCCCAGATGTTGGACATCGCTGCCTACGGTAACTCGAGCGTTGCCGTTGGATGTAATAAAACTATCTATGTATGGGGTGATTGTTTTGGTCAATGTAGTACTATTCCACTTTCCACGATATTCTCGAGGATTCACGACCCATTTGCGTACAATAGCTGCAGAGTCATGCACAAGCCATTGACTGTGTGTACGAATATTTATGACATTCATGATGAAGGAGAAGAATTGAATATATTGGAATCTCTAGAAGCAGCATTCGATGATCCAGTATGTTTCATATTATTTTTCTGTATGCACTTTTTCCCATTATACAGAGTGTTCCCGGGTTAAATGGCCAAACTTAAAATATAAATTTGGGACCTCAAAACAAGCAAAAATTTCCTCTGGAAGTTTACTCGCAAACGCTTCGTTCAAGAGATATCGACTTGTTAAGTTACAGAACCATAGGAATGAATAATACCGAAATATTTCTGTTTTGTCTTTGTTTTGAAGATTGAAGGTCATTCATAGGCTTTTGTTTTTTACAAACAGAATCGATTTCGCGCAGTGTACCAAGTAATTGTTAGTTCAGTCATCCACTCCCCATACAGCACAGAAGCTTGCATCAACATTGCTGCAATGTTACAACATTGCACATAGCAGTGTAATGCTGCAGAAATATTGCAGAGACATTATTTTGTAATATTACTTTGGCAATGTTGCAGCAACATTTTAACATAGCGAAAATGTATAACATGTGTTTCTTTACTTGCCGCTATGTGGCGACACCAAACTTAACTAACTCGTATTCAAATTTTCATCTAAAGTAGATATAAGGCCTACAAAGGACTAATGTAGTAATTATATTTTTTTGTCTCGTGTCAGTTAAATTTCTCATAAACTGACTTGATTTATTTAATATTCTGAATCCCAACGAGGGATCTAGATTATTAAACAAATAATTTGTTTAATAATCCAGATCCCTCGTTGGGATTCAGAATATTAAACAGATTTTTCTTCATTGAATCGGTAAATGGGAAATAATTCATTTATTGCACGTATTAAAATATTCTGGTACAGAGTGTATGTAAAATAATTGTATGTATATTATTGAGATAAATATTTAATAAGACACATTTGATAAAAAACACTAATAGATATTTTTTTCAAAGGCGGTAAATGTTTTTTTTCCTATCTTTCTTAAACATTTCTTTATGTTTTCAAAGTTTATTTATTAAATTTAAAACGGTCTGCATTTGCAATAGCAAAACGCGTTTTAATATTGCAAATACGTTGCACCGTAATATTACTACAATCTTACATTGTAATATTTCTGAGGGCGGACATTTCAACGTTGCTGCAAGCTTGCAGTAATGTTGCAGAAACATTTCGCAACTTCTATGCAATATTACAATGTTTCAATGTTAGGTCTATGCAACGTTTTTGCAATCTTTCGGTGCTGTATGGGTCGTTCTGTGATCGATAGGTGCAATGCTTGTCTCCAAGCTGGAGGCTATCATTTTGAACAAAATATTTAATAATTATAAATTTTGGTTACTGTAAAGCAATAAAAAAAGCAATAAAAAAGATAAACCTAGATTATTTCGATATTATTCATTCCTATGGTTCTATAACTTAACAAGTCGATATCTCTTGAACGAAGCGTTTGCGAGTAAACTTCCAGAGGAAATTTTTGCATGTTTTGAGGTCCCAAATTTATATTTTAAGTTTGGCCATTTAACCCGGGAACACCCTGTATATCAAAACTAAATATGTATAATACATATTTTTTCATATTTATAATTACGAAATTTATTGAGTTTTGTAAAAAAGAATGGAAAACTTTTTTCTACATAGAAAAAATTAATTATTCATGATTATTTTGACTAAGTCTTTTATCTCATTTCAGTCATATAACATTATAAATAAAAAGTTATGTATTTTTTATGAAAGTTATGTATTTTTATATTAATCTAATATTATTAAATTATTTAATAATTTTTGTTTTTCAGTCGACGAGCGATTTTACTATAAAAGTCGAAGGACAACCTATTCACGTTCACAAAGTTATTCTTAAGATTCGTTGTCAGTATTTTAAGAACATGTTTCAACATGATTGGGCTGAAAATATTCAAAGGTAAACTTAGAAAAAAAACTGGTTCTCTTATTAGAATTTTTTACTACAATTTCTCTTTGGTTATTACATAATGTGACATTGTGTTTGGACAGTACATCGGATTCATCGTCAGTGTACAACATGTCAGATAAATTTTCTTATATCGTTTATAAAGCCTTTTTGAAATATTTATATACCGCCACAGTCGATATACCTTTGGAGAACGCATTAGGTAAATTGGAGTTGAGTGTAAGCTCAAACTACCATAATAAACTTGTGACAATCAGAAATTGAGACGACACTTTGTTACAGAGCTTATGGAATTGGCCAACATGTATTGTGAAACCAGTCTTAAAAAAAATTGCAATCAGCTAATAAAGCAAGCCATTACTGTGTTAAATGTAGCTTTCTTCTACAGTAAAGCGATCGAATACAATGCTAAGGTAAATATTACAGTTTGGGATTAATCACTATTAATATTAATATTGTTACGATTAGAATTTATTAATTGTAATGTAATTATTTATGTGTATTCAATATATCATTGAATATCATGTGAATTTTAGGAACTCGAGGAATTCTGCTTACAGTTTGCTTTCCGTCACTTGAAAGCTGTAGTTCTATCGGAAGAGTATATTAAGTTAGACAAAAATACTATGATTAATTTTACACGCAGAGCAGCTGAAGAAGATGTTTTTAAAACATAATTTTTAAATGCAAGTTTTGAGCCAAATTGTCAATTGTTTCTTTATTCCTGTATATGTATATCAATGATGCTACACATATCTTATAAAGTAAACATTGTTCCGGTTATCATTCCATAGTTTAATGTTACATAAATATGTAATCTCTAATTTTATCCAATAATTTTATCTAATTTTGTATCGAATTTTTTATCTAATTTTATTTATCAATTGAGATACATTTACAAAATTAATTCAATAATAAATTTCATACTATTCATAAGAAATTTTTTCCTCTCACTAGTGTCTTTTATCAAAAAGTGAATATATAAGGAGAAGAATCACTAAAAATATATTCTCAAATATAATGCGTCGAGATCATAAAAGAGAACAATATTAAACATTTTAATAATAAAATCATCTAGAATATATATAATTTTATTATTGTATAGGTCCTATATGATACATTCAATATGTAATTATAATTAAGCATTAGTAATTATAATGCTACAGAAATATTATAAGTCCATTTCAATTTTTGTCAGCGTCATCTAGTTCGCATATCTTTGATTTAAGGTAATTAATTAATCAGATAGCGACAGAGAAAATTCTTTCATGAGCAGGCAAAGTTGTCTAGGTGTAAGTAATTACAAGAGCTTAAAAGCTTCGATCGTAGGAAGAGGAGAAGATGCTTGATTATATCTCTTCCGTGACACGCCAGGACGTTCTCCACGCGATCTTCAAATGCAACGTTAAAAAGCCGATGGCTGAAGACATACACCAGCAGCTTCGATTCTGGATAACGTATTGAGGATCTACAAGAAAAACATCAATTCGATGAACTATTAATGCTACATCGCGTGCCTTAAACGTTTAATTTGCATTACTTTTTTTCTCCTATATTAGAAGAAATTAATGAATGCCGAGTGTCAATTATGTATTTATAAATATCACACTTGAGCATATAATTGATATATATTTTTAAATATGTATCATTTAATTAAAATTCAACTTGTAAAATATATTGTCTGTAATAAAAAAAGTTTCTTAACGCGAGAATATTTTGCAAGCCGATTATTCGACCACGTCATTTTGTTTTTCATGTATATTCTTTTAACTTTTTGACATCCTTTGTTTTTTCAATACGACATTTATGTTTTTTTAGAAACATGTATATCGTATATAGTCGTATTGAAAAAACAAAGGACGTCAAAGAAGCTAAATTCTAAAAAAACATATATATATATATATAATATATATATATATATATATATATATATATATATATATAATTATATATATCTATATTATATTTCTAATCTAGGTCTATATATATGATACATACAAAATCATCTGCATACATGTATGTGATAATTTTTTTTGCTCAATTGACAGTTTTATTTTGGCTGGATATTAAGGCGATCTTTTAGATACATTGATTAATGCGAAATAATGAAGAAAGAGAATTTTCGATGTATTTCATTAATTCTTACAATAGCAAAATGCAAATTGTGACGTATGTGAAGAAAAATAGCTAATTTTATACTCTATTTTATAATCAGAAAAGAATCCCTGCTTCGCTGAGTGTGATTCAACTTTGAGATAATAGGTCTGTTCATGTTACTCGCACTTTTTGCATCTTTCTCTCTTTAACGAATATACAGGGTGTCCCGAAACTAACGCTTGATATTTTAAAGACAGATTCTCTGGCCAATTTAAAAACGATTTTTCCTCAGCGAAAATGTCGAGGGAGATCATTATTTTTTGCATATTCCCAATTTTTGTCATCATGTATCTTTCTAACTAAGCCTTAAATTAAAATTCTATTAAAGTAAACTCTACCTAAAATTAACTAAAGAATGTGACTTTATTAATATTTTATTCCCATAAGCCTTGGTTTGCGAAAAACCCTTTATTTTCAATCGTTTATAACTCGAAAACCATTAGTGCCGCGACATTTTCGCTGAGGAAAAATCGTTTTTAAATTGGCCAGAGAATCTGCCTTTAAAATATCAAGCGTTAGTTTCGGGACACCCTGTATACTCGTTTTAAATTTTTAGAGAGTACAAGCAGCATAAATAAATAGACCTAATATCCAGAGATAACTTTTTCAGTTCGCTTTGGAAAGAAATCGCATGTATGAAGGGGCGGTGAGTGGGTGAGGAGGTATTTGCCTGCTGAATAAAGGATTCCACTTCGATTCTGGGCCTGAGCCGTTTCATTTTCCTTCCTCTGTTCGAGGAAGATGTACACAGATGAATACGATTTCTTTGATTTGAGATACTTTATTGAGAAGATGCTCTATCTTTGATTACATCATTTGATTTCTCTTTCTTTGATTACATTTCCTTTGAATTTAATTATTCTACTTTATCAGTTAATAGCTGAAATATTTAAGATTCTAACAAGATTAACATGGGCCAATAAAATCCGAAGACAAGCATACATGAAATACATCGCCTGCGAGTTCCTTAAATTGGAATTAATGGACGTTTTTCAGCAAGTGACACAGTGAATCATTTCACTCTTGTTTACATTCGGCAACCAACAAGGATGAAGTAATTCTGTGGGTGTACAGGGTGTCAGGACAATCTCTTCCCAAAAAAAAGACTTACCTCTAAGAAAAAATATGTAATTTGCAATTAATAATTACATATTTTTTTTCAAAATAATTATGTGTTTACTTTACACCAATTGATTCCTTTTATTATTTTGTACATAAAAGTATTAAGGTAACTATATAACTATATAACTTATGAGGCTTGAAATAATCTTAATTTTAAAATAAACCATAAAATATCTAGAAAAATATTTATTTTTTGATTATCTTACCTTAATACTTTTATGTACAAAATAATAAGAGGAATCAATTGGTGTAAAGAAAACACATAATTATTTTGAAAAAAATATGTAATTGTTAATTGCAAATTACATATTTTTTCTTAGAGGTAAGTCCTTTTTTTTTTGGGAAGAGATTGCCCTGACACCCTGTATATTTCCCACTACTTAATCTTATCGTCTTCCGCTTTTGCAGAAAAAGAGATAACAACAGCGTTTTTGTATCACTTGCACTGCGTCTCTCTAATGGTCAGATGACTTTTGACAAATAATTGATTGTGAGAGGAATAAGTAGTACATAAAGGAATAGTTTTACATTCAATTATTTATTTTAATTATTTTTCAATTATTTTTATTATTATACGGCGTGGCACCCGATTGACCACGTCGCCAATTGGCCAATTCAAAATAGAACTCTCTGGTCAATCGTTGCTGATTACCCTAGACACTGGTCAATATAATTGGCTGTGGTCAATCGCAACGTGGTCAAACGGGACACTCCCATTATATGAGTGCGTTTCCTCAAAAATTACGCCGGAACAAAGTCGCGTCTCGTCGATTATCACCGACGTCATCGAAAAAGTTCTGTTCCCCGGAAGATATAGAGAAGAGAAATTCAGAAACAAAAACTAACGAAAAAAAGTAAGTTTGACAGTTGTTTTTCTCTTCCTTTGGATACAAATTTATACAAATTGCTGCTGGACGATAGCGATGTTGAAATAATTGCAGATACCGGCAAGATATTAGATGAAAACAAAAATACTATCATGTCGATTTCATCGAAAAAGTTCTGTTCCCCGGAAGATGTAGAGAAGAGAAATTCAGAAACAACAACTAACGAAAAAGAGTAAGTTTGATAGCTTTGCTTTTCTCTTCCGTTTCACAAGTTACTGCTGGGCGTTAGCGATGTCGAAATAATCGCAGATGTCGACAAGATAATAGGAAAAAACAAAAAGCGTGTGATGGCATGAAGTATAATTAATTCAAATCAAAGGGAATAAGTAGAAAATTGAAAGTTGTCAACTATTTGTAGAGAGATACAGAAAGACAAGAAGGAAACTTTGCAGAGCGTTCGAGCGGTAAAGAAACGTCAAGAAGTCCAGAACCTTAGAATTTGGCCGATCTTCAATCTGTTAAATCCGGAATTTATCCCGCAAATTCACACAGTTATGGTATATGGTAAGATTTATCTCTTTTTTTCTTTTCATCATATTGTCTTTTTCATTCATTATTATTAGTAGTAATAATTATTATTAGTTGCTTTCCATTTACATTCAAGTGATACTAAGTTAGTTATGTATTTTGTACTCAAATAGTGACGTCATTATTCAATGAATAAAAGATAATAAAAAATAATAAAAACCCAGCAAACATCAAGTAACATTTATATAATTGTTAGTTGTAATTTCCCACTCAACAATATAATTGTTACATGTTATGTAACTGTTATATAACATCTAACAGTTATATTGTTGAGTGGGAAATTATAACTAACAGTTATATAAATGTTTGATGTTTGATGGGAAGTAATACAGGTTCATAATTTTACTTTTAATGTTAATCTATCAGACTCATTAAAGCACATAGTCTCGAGCTTGTTTAGATTATAGGTAAAAACCAGGGTTGTGTGTGTGTGTGTGTGTGTGTGTGTGTGTGTGTGGGAAGTAACGCGTTACTAACGCCATTACCGTTATAGTTACTTTTTTTTGGTAACGGTCTGGTAACGGCGTTACATTTTTTTTCTGTAACTGTAACGATAACATAGTTACATTTTTTTAGTAACGATAACGAAGTTAGCAGTTACTTGTACCGTTACTTTTCATATTTTGAAAATACTTATGTTCGTATATCTGTCATATTCAATTTTTAATCATCGACCGACATTCATATAAAATTCGATAATACTTCAGATGAAATTTATTGCTCTGAGAGGTGTCTGTAAAGCTGGCACGACAATCTACGAATTTTAAAAGAATAGCCAGAACTGCCGTTAAAACTAGGGAAAATCACCAGCACGATACATTTTTACTAAGTGTCGTGCTGGTCGAGAACATTAAAAATTTATAAAAAATTATTAATTTTTGGAATATCGATCTAAAATTGCATATATAGGCTGAACTGTAGCAGAACTATTGAGAACTGTTGTCAAAAATAATAATTTTCATCGCGTTTTGGTACTTTAGAGAGAAGAGTGTCGTGCTATATTTGCGAAGTTAGCAGGACATTTTTTCGATTTCGATTTTTTAATATAAGGAATGCGGAACTCTTTTTAATTTTTATCAGGAACTGTAGAACTATGAAAAGTGCTATCAGAACTCTTAGTATTTTTTTGAAATTTGTAGATTGTCGTGCCAGCTTCACACACCTCTGAGAGCGATTAATGACATCATTAGTCAATTACAGTTATTTCATTCTTCTGAGGAATGGATGTGATTGGCCAGCTTTTAAGTTTGACGTAATATCGGACGAGAGCACAAAAAGAATGTAAATTTAGCTGTATTTATAAATTTAATGGAAATTAAAATTTTTCTATTTACATGTGAAGTTACATGTTAAGTGCTTTAAAATCTATATTTTTAAAAATTTTTTACGGTTTTGTAAATTTAAAATAAAAAATTTGTTGCTTTTATTAATATTTTAATGAAAAAATATTACCAAAGTAAATTTTTTATTTAATTCTATCTTGTTTTAACATTAAAAGTAACGGGAAAAGTAACGAATCGTTACTTTTGAAGTAACGGTAACGGTTACTTTCAAAAAATTACTTTTCCATCCCTGGTAAAAACTCAGTTCAATCTTACTTGCCAGTATCAAAAGGAATGTGCATTCAATTGAGTTATGACATCACAAGTGAGAATTATCTGAGTTTTGATATAAGTGGAAAGCAATTATTGTTATTTACATCGTGATATTTTGAAACAGGTTCCTTAGGTAATAGGGTTATAATTGTGACGAAAAACAAGGATGTCTTCGATTTCGGTCGTACTGAAGATGGTCATTCGAAGACTGGCATACAACCTGCTACCTTTTCAAAAAGGATAGAAGAATTGTGTGGAAAAAACATAAAGACCTTTGCCCATAGCTTGTATTTCATTCTGGCACTTACTAAAGAGGGAGAGGTACATCAAAGAATTTATATTTTTCGAATGTGCCTTAATGGCACATCTGAATTTCTGAAATTAAATTTACTTGAAAGATAAGATATTAGGAGGTTTTGCAGCCTCCATAAATCCTGAACTTTTTTTAGCAAAATGAAAATTTTATACTTGTGCTGAAGATATTATAAGAAGAAAAAATATGAACAAGAATGACTTATGTATGGTTGTATTACTTGAGGGATTTTGTAGTAAAAATTATTAGTCATTTAGAAATGAGAAAATTGAAAGATATCAATTTTTCTCATATGCTTTCTTATTTTTAAATTTCTTATTTTTAATTGATTGCAACACTTTTATTCTATATACATACATGTGTGTGAAATCATAATAAAATATAAATAGAAAAATTAATTAAGAATATATATTAAATAAATAAATTAATTAATTAAATATACATATATTAAATAAAAAATATATTAAATAAAATAAATTAATTTGATTAGAAGTACAGACATTTGACCATAATTTCAGCATGCAAATATTTTTAAAATTAAGACTATAGGTTATGAAAGATTGTAAGGATATAATATTTTATTTTCTCAATAAGAAAAAAATATGAGAAAAATTTTAAAAATATCTCTGATAAACATACAAAGAAAATCAGAGATTGCTGAATATCATTTTCATTTCTTTATACATTCCATCTAGTTTTGTAAAAATTGCATATAATAGAACATGTATACAGGGTGTTAGGATTATCTGTTGCCAAAAAAAGCTCTTGTAGCTTACTTCGAGAGCTTTTTAAAACATTATAATAAAGTATTTTTTTATCGAGTACTTTTCGAGTTATGAGGCTTGAAATAATTTCTTAATTTTTATATAAATCTTAAAATATCTAGTAAAATATTTATTTTTCGGTTATCTTACCTTAATACTTTTATATACAAAATAATGATAGAAATCAATTGATGTAAAGAAAACACATAATTGTTTCGAAGAAAAAATATGTAATTTGTAATTAACAATTTACAGCTGCTATTATTTTTGAAAGGTTTATTTCTGGGAGTTCAAGAAACCTGTATCGAATGAGAGATCGCCTGTCGCGTCGACACCTATTCGAGTCTCCGGCTTTAATAAGAAACGTATCGTGGACATCGCATGCGGCAATAGTCATTCACTCGCTCTCACCAGCGATGGAAAGGTACGCTAAAAATTGAACTATTACATTGATAATGATAATAATCATTCTTACTTAACAATTGTAATTTAGGTATATGCTTGGGGAGAAAATAATTATGGGCAGATTGGTATCGGAAACTCAGCTACTTTTTACAGTCAGCCGAGACAAGTAAAACTTGAATTGGAGAAGAAGAATGTTATCCATATTGCTTGCGGTTTAATGTTCAACATGGTTATAACTGACGAAAACAAACTATATGGTTGGGGCAACAACGAGAACAGCCAGATTTCAATCGATAATACTTCCGCTTCTTTTACCACCATTCCCAGGTAACAAAATGACGTCAAATGACATCTTGATAACGGTTTAATGACGTCATAGTACGTCATTAAGACGTCTTTAGATGTCATCTTGCTACCTGGGTTGCTACCAGTTCTACCGTTCACCATATGTCAAATTATAACTTGGATATTTACAGGTCTGCACCAAGATCTTCCAATTCATTTTCCTCCGGTTCAACATCAAGTAATGTTCCGTCGTCAAAATATGTCGCGTACCCACGCGAAATTATCACAATCTCGGATGAAATAGGTAAATCCTTTTTTTAGTTCATATCTGAGATTTGTTGTCTAAGAATGTTGCAGTATCGAATAACCTAATAGAGACTGACATTTTAGTTAAACTGGCCTGTGGATACCGGCATACATTGGCGCTCTCAAGAAAAGGAGAGATTTATGCCTGGGGCGATAACAGTTGTAGACAGTTGGGCGTTAGAAATCAAATGAAACCTTCCGGTCCGATCAAGGTATCTCATACATTATTGGTGAAAATTGAAAAACGAGAATTATAATAATAAAAATGATATGATCGACAGGTAAAGACGCCCCAGATGGGAGAGATGTTGGACATCGCTGCCTACGGTAACTTGAGCGTTGCCGTTGAATGTGATAAAACTATCTATGTATGGGGTGACTGTTTTGGTCAATGTATTACTACCCCATTTCCCTCGATATTCTCGAGGATTCACGACCCATTTGCGTACAATAGCTGCAGAGTCATGCACAAGCCATTGACTGTGTGTACGAATATTTATGATATTTATGCTGAAGAAGAAGAATTGAATATATTGGAATCTCTAGAAGCAGCATTCGATGATCCAGTATGTTTCATATTATCTTTCTGTATGCACTTGTTCGCATTATAGAGCAAAATAAATATGTATAATACATATTGTTTCATATTTCTAATTAAGAAATTTATTGAGTTTGTGTGTAAAAAAGAATGGAAAACTTTTTTCTACATAGAAAAAATAAATTGTTCGTGATTGTTTTGACTAAGTCTTTTATCTCATTCAAGTCATATAACATTAGAGATAAAAAGTTATGTATTTTTTATGAAAGTTATGTATTTTTATATTAATCTAATATTATTAAATTATTTAATAATTTTTGTTTTTCAGTCGACGAGCGATTTTACTATAAAAGTCGAAGGACAACCTATTCACGTTCACAAAGTTATTCTTAAGATTCGTTGTCAGTATTTTAAGAACATGTTTCAACATGATTGGGCTGAAAATATTCAAAGGTAAACTTAGAAAAAAAACTGGTTCTCTTATTAGAATTTCTTACTACAATTTCTCTTTGGTTATTACATAATGTCACATTGTGTTTGGACAGTACATCGGATTCATCGTCAGTGTACAACATGTCAGATAAATTTTCTTATATTGTTTATAAAGCCTTTTTGAAATATTTATATACCGCCAAAGTCGATATACCTTTGGAGAACGCATTAGGTAAATTGGAGTTGAGTGTAAGCTCAAACTATCATAAATTTGCAACGATACTTGCGACAATCAGAAATTGAAACGACACTTTGTTACAGAGCTTATGGAATTGGCTAACATGTATTGTGAAACCAATCTTATAAAAAATTGCACTCAGATAATAAAGCAAACCATTACTGTGTCAAATGTAGCTTTGTTCTACAATAAAGCGATCGAATACAATGCTAAGGTAAATATTACAATTTGGGATTAATCACTATTAATATTGATATTGATATGATTAGAATTCATTAACTGCAATGTATTTATTTATGTGTATTCAATATATCATTGAATATCATGTGAATTACAGGAACTCGAGGAATTCTGCTTTCATTTGGCATGCCAAAACTATAGCGCCGTAATATCATCGGAAGAGTATGCAAAGTTAGACAAAAATACTATAATTACTTTTACACGCAGAATAGCTGAAGAAAATGTTTTTAAAACATAATTTTTAAATGCAAGTTTTGAGCCGAATTGTCAATTGTTTCTTTATTCCTATATATCAATGATGCTACACATATCTAATAAAGTAAACTTTGTTCCAGTTATCATTCCATAGTCCAATGTTACATAAATATGTAATCTGTAATTTTATCCAATAATTTTATCTAATTTTGTATCGAATTTTTTATCTAATTTTATTTATCAATTGAGATATTTACAAAATTGATTCAATAATAAATTTCATACTACTCATAAGAAACTTTTTTCCTCTCACTAGTGTCTTTTATCAAAAAGTGAATATATAAGGAGAAGAATCGCTAAAAATATATTATCAAATACAATGCATCGAGATCATAAAAGAGAAAAATATTAAACATTTTTATCATAAAATCATCTAGAATAGATATAATTTTGTTATTGTATATAATATAGATCCTATATGATACATTCAATATGTAATATATAATTAAGCATTAGTAATTATAATGCTACAGAAATATTATAAGTCCATTTCAATTTTTGTCAGCGTCATCTAGTTCGCATCTTTGGTTGAAGGTAATTAAGGTAATTGATTTAAGGTAATTAATTTCAATCAGATGGCGACAGAGAAAATTCTTGCATGAGCAGACAAGTTGTCTAGGTGTAAGTAATCACAAAAGCTTAAAAGTTTCGATCGTAGGAAGAGGAGAAGACGCTCAATTATATCTCTTCCGTGACACCCCAGGGCGTTCTCCACGCGATCTTCAAATGCAACGTCAAAAAGCCGATGGCTGAAGACATACACCAGTAGCTTCGATTCTGGATAACGTATTGAGGATCTACAAGAAAAACATCAATTCGATGAACTATTAATGCTACATCGCGTGCCTTAAACGTTTAATTTGTATTACTTTTCTTCTCCTATATTAGAAGAAATTAATGAGAATGCCGATTGTCAATTATATATTTATAAATATCGCACATTTGAGCATAAATTGATATATATTTTTAAATATGTATAATATGGTTAAAATTGAACTTGAAAAATATATTTATCGATAATGAAGAAGTTTCTTAACGCGTAATTATATTTTGCGAACCGATTATTCAACCGCGCCATTTCATTTTTCATATATATTATTTTAACTTTTTAATATCGTTCGTTTTTTTCCAGTACGAAATTTACCTTTTTTTGTTAGAAACATTTTACACAGAGATAAAGATTTACTCCTTCCCCTTGGTTAATTTTCAACTTCTTCTCAACGATATAAGAAAATCCAAGGGATTTTTGACGTATCGGCTCCGTTCCGTCCCCACCTCCCCTCAAAGGTAAAAAATATTTTACTCTGCATCTCCGAAAATATCGATTTTAAAGAAAAAAGTTTCGGATAGAAGTTGAAGTCTTGAAAGGATTTACAAGAAAGATTATATACATTAAAAGATATATCTATAGTTGTACGGTCACAAATGTGTTGTCAACAAACGCTTTCATTTATTTTTCACAGTTCACTAACAGCTTTTTTTGTTTTTCCTATGTATTTTGACACACACACACACACACACACACACGCGCGCGCGCGCGCGCGCGCGCGGGTGCAAGGGGGCTTTCGGCCCCCCCTGCCGCACCACTCCGCCGGTAGGTAAGGTGGACTTCGCTTTACAACTTACAGCATGTGTCTATTGTGACAAAGCGAGGTCCACCTTGCCTACCGGTGGGGTGGGCGGGGGGGTGAAGGTCCCCTTGTACCGCCCGCGTGTGTGTGTGTGTGTGTGTGTGTGTGTGTGTGTGTGTGTGTGTGTGTGATTCCATATCTCAGACATGGGTTTGGGGAGAGGGAGGCGAAACCCCCACTACGTCTGCGCATGTACTATAGAAAATGTTAAATAGATCAGTAGGATGTAAACAAACCTCATATACATATATAATGTTGTTAATAATAATCTATAATGCCTAAAAGAAGCGCTAAAATTGTCAAACTTTAACTTGTTATATCTTCTAAATTAATGCTGTTCCCTACTTATTTTTTGCGGGGAATTACTCAGGACAACCTCCTCTATAACATTGAAGTGGCGATAAAATCGGCAAGGTCTGACCTTTTATGCATATTTACCATATTGGTTTTGGTTTGTTAAAAAAAAAAGACTAGCCCACTATAGGTTAAAATTACTATTTTTTAACATAATAGCCAAAATAATGAGTTTACGAAAAAAATGTATATAATCTTTTTTGTAGATCTTTTCAAGAGCTTGAATTTTTCTTTGAAACTTTTTTCTCTGAAATCGATATTTTCGAAGATACAGGGTGAAACATTTTTCAACTTTGGGAGAGGGTGGGAGCGGAATGGTGTCGATGCGCCAAAAATTCCTTGGTACATTTTCTTATATCGTTAAGGAGGTCTGTGCAAAATTTCAACCGAATTGGAGGTAACAGCTATTCGGAACTTTACCCTTTACATCTATAAGATGTATATATATATATATATATATATATATATATATATATATATATTATATCTATATTATACATATATATCATATGTAATAAAGATAATATATAATAATAAAATAATATATATATATAGATATATATATATATATATAATAATATAATAATATATAATATATAATAATATTTAATTATATAATTTATAACAATATAGAGAAATAATAATATTATTTATATCTATATTATATCTCTATTATTATATATTATATAATTAAAATTATTATTTGTGGCATTTAAAATGCCCGAAATTTTTAAGAAATGCAAGCAGATCAGATTTAATGTTTAGAGATAACTTTTTCAATTCGGATTGGCAACAAATCGCGTGAAGGAGGCAGCGAGTAGCTTAGGCAACAAAGTATTCATCTGTTGGGTGAAAAATCTATAGACTTAAAGAAATAGACTGCGCATCCCTACAAAGGACTCAAAAGAAATCTTTTTCTCTTTCTCTCCTTCAATTGTGCGAGAGAGAAAGAAATCCGACCGCTATCCTTCTCTCTTTCTAATGTTGAAGTCTTTTGTGTAGGAATGCACAGTCTATTTCTTTAAGGTCTATGGAAAAATCCCGGAATCGAATCCTGGTACCGCCGTTTCATTCTCTTTTCGATGTTCGAAGAAGATGCACACAAAAATGAATACGCTTTCTTTGACGTAAGATACTCTATTAATAGAAATATTCTTCTGATTACTCTTCCTTTAATTACACTTTCTTTGAATTGTTTTAATTACCAGTTAATGACCGAAAATTAAATGTTTAAAATCCTTACAAAATCACGTGGGCCAATAAAATTCGAAGTAAGCATAAAGTACGTTATACGTAACTGCCCACGTGTTCCTCAAGTTAGATAATATTTGTTTGTTTTCTTCCGTTATCCGTATAAAGATTTTCATTTGGACAAATGAAATTCTTAATCTTTCCCAAGAAGCAAGCAAAACTCGTCTGCTATAAGTGTTCATACATTGTCTTCCTAAAGTGACGGCATCTTCGCTCTTGCAGATAAAAAAGAGTAGCATCGCGTCTGGTTGCATAGCGTCTTCCTGAAGTGATAACACTCAAGAAGTAACTGACAGGAACAAGTGTGTGTTCACAAAGGAATAGTTTTTCATTTATTTTTAAATATTTTTATTATCATGAGGGCGTCTCGATTTGATCTCTTTAAGAGAAAAAGAATTCGAAGAAGCAGAAGCAAAACTTTTCGACCGTCCGTTTCGTCGACGTTAAATATTACGCTGCCACAAAGTCACGTCGCCGTCATGTCGACATCGACGGAAAAATTGTCCTCTTCCTCAGAAAATGCAGATGCAGAGGAAAGAAATTCAGGAACAAAAACTAACGAAAAAGGGTAAGTGTGACGTCTTCTTCTTCTTTTCCTTTTTATACAAGTTACAGCCGGATGATAGCGATATCGAAATAATCGTAGATGTCCAAGATAATAGGAGAAAACAAAAAGCGTGCGATAACATGAAGTATAATTAATTTAAACCAATGTGAATAAGCAAGTAACTAAACTGAAAGTTGTCAACTATTTGCAGAGAGATACAGAAAAATGAGAAGAAAATTTTGCAATGGACTCTGACAGGGAAGTTATATCCAGTGGATCTTAGAAACTGGCCAATCTTAAGTCCGCTAAATCCGGAACTTATCTCGCAAATTCACACAGTTGTTGTATATGGTAAGATTTATCTTTTTTTTCCCTTTTCATTGCATTGTCTTTTTCATTACGTGATATTATTCCTTATGGTGTGGCATCTTGAACAGGTGTCAGGGGTAACAGAGCTATAATTGTGACCAAGGACAAGAATGTGTACGATTTAGATAATGATGAAGATTATAATGAAGATGTTTATTCGAAGACTGGTGACATACATGGCCTCTGCTTAAAAAAGATAGAAGAATTGTGTGGAAAAAACATAAAAACTTTTGCTCACAGCTTGGATGTTATTCTGGCACTTACAGAAGATGGGGAGGTACATCAAAAAATTTATATTGTTTGAATGTGTCTTAATCACACTTAAATTTTTCTGGAAATAAATTTTAACTTGCTTGAATGAGTAATATTAGAGGTTTTATAGCCTCCCTAAATCGTGAATTTTTCTTAGGAACCAAGTGAAAATGAAAATTTATATTCACGTTTAAGATTATTATAAGAAGAAAAAATATGTGCAAAATAATAACCTGAGCATGGTTGTACCACTTGAAGGATTTTGTGATAAAAATTATTAAAGTTAATTAAAAATGAAAATTGAAAGATATGGTATTTCTTAATTTTTATTTTTATTCTACATACACATATGTATGTGAAATCAAAATATAAGTAGAAAATTTAATTAGGGATATATATTAAATAAATAAGTTACTTTGATTAGAAGTACAGATATATGGCCACAACATTTATTTCAACATGCAAATATTTCTAAATTAAGACTATATGTGAAAAATTGTAGTAATTTTTAATTGATATAAATTTTATTTTCTTAATAAGAGAAAAAATATGAGAAAAATTTGAAAATATTTCTGATGAACAGAGAAAAACAGAAATTACAGCATATTACTTTCTTTATGTATTCCATGTGGTTTTGTAAAAAATTAAAGCAATACACACACATGCATGTTCATAATATTTTACAAGTGTGAAAATGTCATTTCTTTTATATCTATCATGGTCAATGAATTTATGTATATAAAATTTTAATTTTTTTTTTTTTTATAATTTATTAAATTGAAAGGCACTTAATATCAATTTTATCATTAATCTTGGATCAAGTCTTTTCTAACAGTTATTTGATACTTAAATGAAACATTCGATCTAGAATGAAATTAAAAAATGAGATAAAAAATATACTACAGCTGTATTATATTTGAAAGGTTTATTCCTGGGAGTTCAAATCGGGCGTTGAGAGATCTCTCGTATCCAGGCCTACTCGAGTTGCCGGTTTAAGCGAAAAACGTATCGTGGACATCGCATGTGGCAGTGGTCATTCTCTTGCTCTCACCAGCGATGGAAAGGTAAGTAAAAGATTAAAGTATTACAATGATAACGATGATAATCATTCTTATAAATTAATAAACAACTGTTTGTAATTTAAAGGTGTATGCTTGGGGAAATAATAATTTAGGGCAGATTGGTAACGGAAACTTAACTTTTAACAGTGTGCCGAAACAAGTAAACCATGAATTGAACAAAAAAAATGTTATCCGTATCGCTTGTGGTCCAACATTCAATATAGTTATGACTGATGAAAACAAACTATATGGTTGGGGCAACAACGTGTGCGGCCAGATTTCAACCGATAATACTTCCCTTTCTTTTATTACCTCTGATAGTGGTTCTACATCAAACTTTACAAATTCAATGTTCAGCCAATATAAATCAAACTCTAGAAATTCAGCATTCGACTATAAGGCAACATCATATAGTGTTCAGTCGCCAACATATTACCTGTACCCACGCGAAATTACCGCAATCTCCGACAAAATAGGTAAATTTTTATTTTAGTTTATACATGTGATATTTGATCCCTAAGAATGTTCAGAATCGAACATCTTCATAATCTAAATTAAAGTTGTAGTTAAGGTGGTCTGCGGATTCGCGCATACGATGGCGCTTACAGATAAAGGAGGGATCTGTACCTGGGGCGATAATAGTTATGGACAAGTGGGCGTAAATAACGAGCGGAGAGCCTCCGGTCCGATTATGGTAATTCATGAATGAAAATTAAAAAACTTTTTAATAATCGCTATGATAAGTGAAACGCGAAGCGGAATAATAAAAAAATAATACGATCAACACAGGTGAACAGGTCTCAGATGGGAAAGGTGTTGGACATCGCTGCCTACGGTAACTTGAGCGTTGCCGAGGGCTATGATAGGTCTATTTACGTATGGGGTGACTATCTCAATCATTGTGTTGCTATCCCAATTCGCACGACGTTTTCGAGGATTCACGACCCATTTGCGTACAATAGCTGCACAGTCATGCACAAGCCATTGACTGTGTGTACGAATATTTATGTTGAAGAAGAAGAATTGAATATATCGGAATCTCTAGAAGCAGCATTCGATGATCCAGTATGTTTCATATTATTTTTCTGTATGCACTTGTTCGCATTATATAGCAAAACTAAATATGTATAATACATATTTTTTCATATTTATAATTACAAAATTTATTGAGTTTTGTAAAAAAGAAATGGAAAACTTTTTTCTACATAGAAAAAATTAATTATGCATAATTATTTTGACTAAGTCTTTTATCTCATTCTAATCATATAACATTAGAAATAAAAAGTTATTTATTTTTAATGAAAGTTATGTATTTTATATTAATCTAATATTATTAAATTATTTAATAATTTTTGTTTTTCAGTCGACGAGCGATTTTATTATAAAAGTCGAAGGACAACCTATTCACGTTCACAAAGGTATTCTTAAGATTCGTTGTCAGTATTTCAAAAACATGTTTCAACATGATTGGATTGAAAATCATCAAACGTAAGCATTTAGAGAAAAAATTGGTACTCTTGTTAGAAATTCTTACTACAATTTCTCTTTGGTTATTACATAATGTCACATTGTGTTTGGACAGTACATCGGATTCATCGTCAGTGTACAACATGTCAGATAAATTTTCTTATATAGTTTATAAAGCCTTTTTGAAATATTTATATACCGCCACAGTCGATATACCTTTGGAGAACGCATTAGGTAAATTGGAGTTGAGTGTAAGCTCAAACTACTATGAACTTGCAACAATACTTGCGACAATCAGAAATTGAGACGACACTTTGTTACAGAGCTTATGGAATTGGTCGACATGTATTGCCAAACCAATCTTATAAAAAATTGCAATCAGATAATAAAGCAAGCCATTACTGTGTCAAATGTAGCTTTCTTCTACAATAAAGCGATCGAATACAATGCTAAGGTAAATATTACAGTTTGGGATTAATCACTATTAATATTGATATTAATACGATTAGAATTTATTAATTGCAATGTATTTATTTATGTGTATTCAATATATCATTGAATATTATGTGAATTTTAGGAACTCGAGGAATTCTGCTTACAGTTTGCTTTCCGTCACTTGAAAGCTGTAGTTCTATCGGAAGAGTATATTAAGTTAGACATGAATACAAAAGATAATTTTATGCGCAGAGCAGCTAAAGAAGATGTTTTTAAAACATAATTTTTGTTAAATGCAAGTTTTGAGCCAAATTGTCAATTGTTTTTTTATTCCTATATATGTATCAATGATGCTCCACCTCATACAGCACACAAAGATTGCATACACATTGCAGCAATCTTTTACCGCAATATTGCAACATTGCAAATTCACTGCAAAATGTTGCTGCACCATTGCTGTGGGATTCCATAGTCTAATGTTACATAAATATGTAATCTCTAATTTTATCCAATAATTTTATCTAATTTTGTATCGAATATTTTATCTAATTTTATTTATCAATTGAGATACATTTATAAAATTGATTCAATAATAAATTTCATACTACTCATAAGAAATTTTTTTCCTCTCACTAGTGTCTTTTATCAAAAAGTGAATATATAAGGAGAAGAATCACTAAAAATATATTATCAAATACAATACATCGAGATCATAAAAGACAGAGAAAAATAATATTAAACGTTTTAATAATAAACTCATCTAGAATAGATATAATTTTATTGTATATAATATAGATCCTATATGATACATGCAATATGTAATTATAATTAAGCACTATAGTAATTATAATGCTACAGAAATATTATAAGTTTATTTCAATTTTTGTCAGCGTCATCTAGTTCGCATATCTTTGATTTAAGATAATTAATTTAATCAGATAGTGACAGAGAAAATTCTTGCATGAGCAGGCAAAGTTGTCTAGGTGTAAGTAATCACAAGAGCTTAAAATCTTCGATCGTAGGAAGAGGAGAAGATGCTCGATTATATCTCATCCGTGACACGCCAGGGCGTTCTCCACATGATCTTCAACTTCGACGTCAAAAACCCGATGGCTGAAGACATACACCAGTAGCTTCGATTCTGGATAACGTATTGAGGATCTACAAGAAAAACATCAATTCGATGAACTATTAATGCTACATCGCGTGCCTTAAACGTTTAATTTGCATTATTTTTCTTCTCCTATATTAGACAAAATTAATGAATGCCGAGTGTTATATGTTATATATTTATAAATATCACACACTTGAACATAAATTGATATATATTTTTAAATATGTATACTATGGTTAAAATTGAACTTGAAAAATATATTATCGATAGTGAAGAAGTTTCTCAACGCGCAATTATATTTGGCGAACCGATTATTTAACCGCGCCATTTTCTTTTTCATATATATTCTTTTAACTTTTTAATGTCGTTCGTTTTTTTCCAATACGAAATTTACCCTTTTTTTTTTAGAAACATCATAGACATAAAGATTTACATCTATATAAGATGTATAAATATATAATATCTATATTATATATATCATATACAGGGTGTTCGGAAATTCAATCGACAAATTTTCAGAGATTGTCGGGGGCACCATAAGAATCATTTTTTGCAAATGAACCTGGGGTCGGAAACGTGTCATTACATCGCTACGGCATACGGAGTGTTCGGAAGAGTCGGGACCTCGAAATATCACAAAAAATAGAAGTTTCGTCACGCCCGTGATAATGGGCCTCTCCATAAACAGCAATCATGTCAGCATACTCGTTCCAAGAGTATCGCTCCATGTCGCATTTGGTCAGAAAGAAATAATATCAGAAATCAGAAATAAAATACATTATTTTCTAGATGATGATTTCAATCGGATACGTGCTTTAACAACAGTGCACAACAGTACTGTTTGGAGTACAAACTCAGGTCTACAAAAAAATGAAGGTTTATATTTGCTCGAATGTCTGTAATAAAAAATGGCCCAAAATATCATACGCATCGGTCAGTTATAAAAGTAGATCCACCATCATTTACCACTTCTACCTTCATTCGCGGATAAAAATACGATAGCTACAGTCGTCGACTTATCAGGAAAAACTTTATAACTTCAATAACTTCGAAACGGCTTACTTAAAGTTGGTAAAATTAGTGCTTTAAAAAGATCTCGAGAAGGGCCACAAGAATATGCAATAAAAAATGAAGGGTTCCATTTCAAAAATTCAAGGTGGCCTTGTCGTGACCTTGGCGACGCCATCCAAGGTCAAACACATGGCGCCAGTAAATAGACCTTTTTACACCTTACAACTTTTGTTTGAAACAATTTTTTGTAAAACTTCTATATTTTGTGATATTTCGAGGTCCCGACTCTTTCGAACACTCCGTATGACGTAGCGATGTAATGATACGTTTCCGACCCCAGGTTCATTTGCAAAAAATGATTCTTATGGTGTCCCCGACAATCTCTGAAAATTTGTCGATTAAATTTCCGAACACCCTGTATATATGTGATATAGATAATATATAATAATAAAATAATATATATATATATATATATATATATATATATATATATATATATATATATATATAATATATAATATATAATAATATTATAATATATAATATATAATAATATTTAATTATATCATTTATAACAATATAGAAATAATAATATTATTTATATCTATATTATATCTCTATTATTATATATTATATAATTAAAATTATTATTTGTGGCATTTAAAGTGCCCGAAATTTTTAAGAAATGCAAGCAGATCAGATTTAATATTTAGAGATAATTTTCTCCATTCGGTTTGGCAACAAATCGCGTGAAGGAGGCAGCGAGTAGCTTAGGCAGCAAAGTATTCGTCTGTTGAATGAAAAATCCAGAGACCTAAAAGAAATAGACTGCACATCCCTATACAAAAAATTCAAAAGAAGTCTCTTTTTCTTTTTCTCCTTCAATTGTGCGAGAGAGAAAGAAATCCGACCGCTATCGCTCTCTGTTTCTAATGTTTAAGTCTTTTGTGTAGGAATGCGCAGTCTATATCTTTAAGTCTACGGAAAAATCCCGGGATCGAGTCCTGGTACCGCCGTTTCATTCTCGTTCCGTTGTTCGAAGAAGATGCACACAAATGAATACACTTCCTTTGACGTGAGATACTCTATTAATAGAAATATTCTATGATTACTCTTCCTTTAATTACACTTTCTTTGAATTGTTTTAATTACCAGTTAATGACCGAAAATTAAATGTTTAAAATCCTTACAAAATCACGTGGGCCAATAAAATTCGAAGTAAGCATAAAGTACGTTATACGTAACTGCCCACGTGTTCCTCAAGTTAGATAATATTTGTTTGTTTTCTTCCGTTATCCGTATAAAGATTTTCATTTGGACAAATGAAATTCTTAATCTTTCCCAAGAAGCAAGCAAAACTCGTCTGCTATAAGTGTTCATACATCGTCTTCCTAAAGTGACGGCATCTTCGCTCTTGCAGATAAAGAAGAGTAGCATTGCGTCTGGTTGCATAGCGTCTTCCTGAAGTGATAACACTCAAGAAGTAACTGACAGGAACAAGTGTGTGTTCACAAAGGAATAGTTTTTCATTTATTTTTAAATATTTTTATTATTGTGATGTCTCGAGTTGTTCTCTTTAAGAGGAAAAGAATTCGAAGAAGCAGAAGCAAAACTTTTCGACCGTCCGTTTCGTCGACGTTAAATATTACGCTGCCACAAAGTCACGTCGCCGTCATGTCAACATCGACGGAAAAATTGTCCTCTTCCCCAGAAAATGCAGATGCAGAGGAAAGAAATTCAGGAATAAAAACTAACGAAAAAGAGTAAGTGTAACGTCTTCTTCTTCTTTTCCTTTTTATACAAGTTACAGCCGGATAATAGCGATGTCGAAATAATCGTAGATGTCACCAAGATAATAGGAGAAAACAAAAAGTGTGCGATGACATAAAGTATAATTAATTTAAACCGAAGTGAATAAGCAAGTAACTAAACTGAAAGTTGTCAACTATTTGCAGAGAGATACAGAAAAACGAGAAGAAAACTTTGCAATGGACTCTGGCAGGGGAATTATATCCAGTGGATCTTATTGTTAGAATCTGGCCAATCTTCAGTCTGCTAAAACCGGAATTTATCTCGCAAATTTACACAGTTGCAGTATATGGTAAGATTTATCTTCTTTTTTCCTTTTCATTGCATTGTCTTTTTCATTACGTGATATTATTCCTTATGCTGTGGCATCTTGAACAGGTGTCAATGGTAACAGAGCTATAATTGTGACCAAGGACAAGAATGTGTACGATTTAGATAAAGATGAAGTTTATAATAAAGATTATAGTGAAGATGTTTATTCGAAGACTGGTCTCTGCTTAAAAAAGATAGAAGAATTGTGTGGAAAAAACATAAGGACTTTTGCTTACAACTCACATTTCATTCTGGCACTTACAGAAGAGGGGGAGGTACATCAAAAAATTTATATTTTTGAATGTGTCTTATTCACATTTAAATTTTTCTGGAAATAAATTTTAACTTGCTTGAATGAGTAATATTAGGAGGTTTTATAGCCTTCTTAAATCGTGAATTTTCTTAGGATCCAAGTGGAAATGAAAATTTATTTTCATGTTTAAGATATTATAAGAAGAAAAAATATGTGCAAAACAATAACTTGGGCGTGGTTGTACCACTTGAAGGATTTTGTGGTAAAAATTATTAGAGTTAATTAGAATTGAAAATTGAAAGATATGATATTTTTTAATTTTCATTTGCAACATTTTTATTCTACATATACACATGTATGTGAAATCAAATTATAAGTAGAAAATTTAATTAGGGATATATATTAAATAAATAAGTTACTTTGATTAGAAGTACAGATATATGGCAACAACATTTATTTCAACATGCAAATATTTTTAAAATTAAGACTATATGTGAAAAATTGTAGTAATTTTTAATTGATATAAATTTTATTTTCTTAATAAGAGAAAAGAATATGAGAAAATTTGAAAATATTTTTCATGAACAAAAAAAAAACAGAAATTACAGCATATTATTTTCTTTATGTATTCCATCTAATTTTGTGAAAAAATTAAAGCAACCCACCCATACATGTTCATAATATTTTACAAGTGTGAGAAAATGTCATTTCTTTTATATCTATCATGGTCAATGAATTTATATAAATTTATTAAATTGAAAGGTACTTAATATCAACTTTATCATTAATCTTGGATCAAGTCTTTTCTAACAGTTCTTTGATACTTAAATGAAACATTCTATCTAGAATGAAATTAAAAAATGAGATAAAAAATATACTACAGCTGTATTATATTTGAAAGGTTTATTCCTGGGAGTTCAAATCGGGCGTTGAGAGATCTCTCGTATCCAGGCCTACTCGAGTTGCCGGTTTAAGCGAAAAACGTATTGTGGACATCGCATGTGGCAAAGGTCATTCTCTTGCTCTCACCAGCGATGGAAAGGTAAGCAAAAGATTAAACTATTACAATGATAACGATGATAATCATTCTTATAAATTAAACAACTGTTTGGAATTTAAAGGTGTATGCTTGGGGAGAAAATAATGTTGGGCAGATTGGTAACGGAAACTTAACTTTTGTCAATGTGCCGAGACAAGTAAACCATGAATTAAACAAGGAAAATGTTGTCCGTATCGCTTGTGGTTCAACATTCAATATAGTTATGACTGACGAAAACAAACTATATGGTTGGGGCAGCAACGAGAGAGGCCAGTTTTCAATTGATAATATTTCCCTTTCTTTTACTACCTCTGATAGTGGTTCTCCCGTCAACTATGCATCAAACTTTACAAATTCAGTGCTCGGCCTTTATGCATTAAACTCTAACAATTCAGCATTCGTCTATAACGCAACATTAAATAGTAATCCGTCGCCAACATATTACCTGTACCCACGCAAACTTACCGCAATCTCGAATAAAATAGGTAAATTTTTCTTTTAGTTTATACATGTGATATTTGATCTCTAAGAATGTTGCAGAATCGAACATCTTCATGATCGAAATTAACGTTCCAGTTAAGGTGGCCTGCGGATTCGCGCATACGTTGGCGCTTACAAATAAAGGAGAGATCTATGCCTGGGGCGATAACAGTCATGGACAAGTGAGCGTAAATAACAACCGGAAACCGTCCGGTCCGATCATGGTAATTCATGAATAAAAATTAAAAAGCTTTTTAATAATCGCTATGATAAGTAAAACGCGAAGCGGAATAATAAAAAGATAATACGATCAACAGGTGAACTTGCCTCAGATGGAAAAGGTATTGGACATCGCTGCCTACGGTAACTTGAGCGTTGCCGAAGGCTATGATAGGTCTATTTACGTATGGGGTGACTATCTCGATCAATGTACTACTACCCCATTTCGCACGATGTTTTCGAGGATTCACGAACCATTTGCGTACAATAACTGCAGAGTCATGCACAAACCATTGACTGTGTGTACGAATATTTATGATAATTATGATGAAGAAGAAGAATTAAATATATTGGTATCTCTAGAAGCAGCATTCGATGATTCAGTATGTTTCATATTATTTTTCTGTATGCACTTTTTCTCATTATATATAAAAACTAAATATGTATAATACATATTTTTTCATATTTATAATTACGAAATTTATTGAGTTTTGTAAAAAAGAATGGAAAACTTTTTTCTACATAGAAAAAATTAATTATGCATGATTATTTTGACTAAGTCTTTTATCTCATTCTAATCATATAACATTAGAAATAAAAAGTTATGTATTTTTTATGAAAGTTATGTATTTTATATTAATCTAATATTATTAAATTATTTAATAATTTTTGTTTTTCAGTCAACGAGCGATTTTACTATAAAAGTTGAAGGACAACCTATTTACGTTCACAAAAGTATTCTTAAGATTCGTTGTCAGTATTTCAAAAATATGTTTCAACATAATTGGGTTGAAAATGATCAAACGTAAGCATTTAGAAAAAAATTGATACTCTTATTAGAATTTCTTACTACAATTTTTCTTTGGTTATTACATAATGTCACATTGTGTTTTGACAGTACATCGGATTCATCGTCAGTGTACAACATGTCAGATAAATTTTCTTATATCGTTTATAAAGCCTTTTTGAAATATTTATATACCGCCACAGTCGATATACCTTTGGAGAACGCATTAGGTAAATTGGAGTTGAGTGTAAACTCAAACTATCATAAACTTGCGGCAATCAAAAATTGAAACGACACTTTGTTACAGAGCTTGTGGAATTGGCCGACATGTATTGTGAAACCAATCTTAAAAAAAGTTGCAATCAGATAATAAAGCAAACCATTACTGTGTCAAATGTAGCTTTTTTCTACAATAAAGCGATCGAATATAATGCTAAGGTAAATATTACAGTTTGGATTAATCACTATTAATATTGATATTGATACAATCAAAATTCATTAATTGCAATGTATTTATTTATGTGTATTCAATATATCATTGAATATCATGTGAATTTTAGGAACTCGAAGAATTCTGCTTACAGTTTGCTTTCCGTCACTTGAAAGCTGTAGTTCTATCGGAAGAGTATATTAAGTTAGACATGAATACAAAAGATAATTTTATGCGCAGAGCAGCTGAAGAAGATGTTTTTAAAACATAATTTTTGTTAAATTCAAGTTTTGCCAAATTGTCAATTTTTTTTTATTCCTACATATGTATCAATAATGATATACATATCTAATAAAGTAAACCTTGTTCCAGTTACCATCCCATAGTTTAATGTTACATAAATATGTAATCTGTAATTTTATCCAATAATTTTATGTAATTTTGTATCGAATTTTTTATCTAATTTTATTTATCAATTGCGATATTTACAAAATTGATTTAATAATAAATTTCATACTATTTATAAGAAATTTTTTTCCTCTCACTAGTGTCTTTTATCAAAAAGTGAATATATGAGGAAAAGAGTCACTAAAAATATATTCTCAAATACAATGCATCGAGATCATAAAAGACAGAGAAAAATAATATTAAACATTTCAATAATAAACTCATCTAGAATAGATATAATTTTATTATTGTATATAATATAGATCCTATATGATACATTCAATATGTAATTATAATTAAGCACTAGTAATTATAATGCTACAGAAATATTATAAATCCATTTCAATTTTTGTCAGCGTCATCTAGTTCGCATATCTTTGATTTAAGGTAATTAATTTAATCAGATGGCGACAGAGAAAATTCTTGCGTGAGCAGGCAAAGTTGTCTAGGTGTAAGTAATCACAAGAGCTTAAAAGCTTCGATCGTAGGAAGAGGAGAAGATGCTCGATTATATCTCATCCGTGACACGCCAGGGCGTTCTCCACACGATCTTCAACTTCGACGTCAAAAAGCTGATGGCCGAAGACATACACCAGTAACTTCGATTCTGGATAACGTATTAACGATGTACAAGAAAAACATCAATTCGAACTATTAATGCTACATATATATATATATATATATATATATATATATATATATATATATATATAATTAATAGTTCGAATTGATGTTTTGTATATATATATATATATATATATATATATATATATATATACACTCACCCGCAAAAAAAACGAGCCACTAAATTTTAACACAATTTGTTTACATTTTCAAATAGCGATAAATTAGCAAATAATTACCGCATCGAGATGAAACAAAGCTCAAATTAAAGCTTGAACATTTCTCTTCAAAACCAAGGAAACCAAATTTGAATTACAAAAAAGGTTTTATAAAATGGGGGACGTTGAAGATAACCTTCGAAAAATGGGAAACAAATTTTTTTTTCAACTGTTGCGTTGCTCAGGAGAATCTACACGCTAACAGACAAATGTATGAGTTTTGAAATTCATTTATTTCCTAACAGATCCATATTTTGAACAATTTTCTACGACCTTTTTTAATAAAGTTATACCGTTTTGAAGAAAATGTTGCAAAATGGGCCTTTTCACCGCAACGCTTTGCAAGAGGAATCGAACAATTTAATCAGGAAGAAATTTGATTAACAGTATGCTACAACAAATCGAAGAATTGATAAATGCGAAAGGAGGCAATACGCATTATTAAACACACACACACACACACACACACACACACACACACACACACACACACGCACGCACGCACACGCACACACACACACACACATGGAATCAAATTCCTGCCACGTCCACGTCGTTGACCCTGGATAATGCCAAGAGCAGGATACACGCATATGCATATGTACACGCACGCACTCACACAAGATTTAAATCCAACCATATGGAGCATCTTAGGTCGAGTTACATTTTAATTTCTTTTATTGAAAAAGTTTTCTTGATAATTTATTGTTGAATTGCAGATTTATTGTTGAATTGCAGATTAAGTCCCATTTTGCAACATTTTCTTCAAAACGGTATAACTTTATTAAAAAAGGTCGTAGAAAATTGTTCAAAATATGGATTTGTTAGGAAATAAATGAGCTTCAAAACTAATACATTTGTGTATTAGCGTGTGGATTCTCCTGAGCAATGCAATAGTTTAAAAGAAAAATTTGTTTCCCATTTTTAGAAGGCTATCTTCAACGTCCGCCATTTTATAAAAAATTTTTTGTAATTCAAATTTGGTTTCCTTGGTTTTGAAGAGAAATGTTCAAGCTTTAATTTGAGCTTTGTTTCATCTCGATACGATGATTTTTTGCTGATTTATCGCTATTTAAAAATGTGAAAAAATTGTGTTAAAATTTAGTGGCCTGTTTTTTTTGCGGGTGAGTGTATATATATATATATATATATATATATATATATATATATACCAGACCACCCGTACACCCCTTTTAAGAGGATGCCGGACTTTCCTGTTTTACCCATAAAATGTAGTAAATCGAAAATTTTTTATTAGTTGCACGGAATAATAAATACTTCTCCACGATTAAAGTACATATAAAAACAAACCGGGAACCTCCGGGTTTTATATCAAAAAACCAAGAAAATTGAAAAATTACAGTTTTTTTATCGGCTTCTAGCGTCAAGTCGTAACAATATTTGTTTAATATAAAAGTTTTGCAGTTTGTATATGCAAAATAAGATAGCTTCCCGGAAGAGATTGCATGAAGGAATATAAGTGAACTTTCAGAAATGAGTTTAGAAGCTTAATAAAAAAGGTTTCGGTTAATTAGACTTTCGTGCATATGTGTGTGTGCGATATCGAGGCACGAGAGTAAAACAGGCCCGTAGATTAGTTGCTCGATATCGAGACAGACGGTCCTAGAATCGGTTTGTGTGAGAAGGAGAGACAATCTCGTACTATCCTTCTCTTCCATTTCGCGTGTAATAGTATACGTCAGTATACATGTATGCGCACACTAAGGCATTATACTCTTGCGTTTTCTTTCTCGTATTGCGCCTCATAGGTACTCGCTATCGCGCGGCGCCGTAACAATCGTACGCGTAACAAGCTGCGTGAAAACAGCGTTACAACGTGTTACGTGGAAAATATTCTATGTAAGTTACACACTATATATATATATATATATATATATATACACACGTACAGATTATATATTTTACTAGATGCAGTTTGCATATGCGCTCTAGTTATTAATTAAAAAAATACTTATTAAAAAATATTTATCTCAGAGGCGATTTATTCGTGGGTTGGTTGTTTTTAGAAATATTTCATACCAGATGCGGTTTGCATGTGCAATCTGGTTATTAAAATATTTATTTTAGAGGCGATCTATTCGTGAGCTGATTATTTTTTTTAAATCCAGAGGCGATCTAATTCGTGTGCTGGTTATTCAAAGAAATCCAGAGGCGATTTATTCGTGGGCTGGTTGTTTTTAAAAATATTTAATACCAGATGCGGTTTGCATGTGCGCTCTGGTTATTAAAATATTTATGTCAGAGGCGATCTAATTCGTGTGCTGGTGTAAAAAAACCTAGAGGCGATTTAATTCGTGTGCTGGTTATTTGAAAAGTATTTCAAAGGCGATCTAATTCGTGTGCTGGTTATTCGAAAAGTCTTCCAGAGGCGATTTAATTCGTGTTCTGGTTATTCAAAAAAAATCCAGAGGCGATCTAATTTAATTTGTATGCTGATTATTTAAAAAAAAATTCGAGAAGCGATCTTAATTTGTGTGCTGGTAAGGAGCAAATTGAACAAAAAGTCCCATAGCATTTTACGATTTTCGTAATAATAATAAAAATATTAAATAAAATCGGAAATATATATCTGCGTGTGTGTGTGTGCGTGAGAGAGGGGGAGAGGGGGGGGGGGGGGGGGGGGGGGGGGGGGGGGGGGGGGGGGGGGGGGGGGGGGGGGGGGGGGGGGGGGGGGGGGGGGGGGGGGGGGGGGGGGGGGGGGGGGGGGGGGGGGGGGGGGGGGGGGGGGGGGGGGGGGGGGGGGGGGGGGGGAGGGGGGGGGGGAGGGGGGGAGGGGGGGGGGGGGGGGGAGGGAGAGGGGGGGGGGGGGGGGGGGGGGGGGGGGGGGGGGAGGGGGGGGGGGAGGGGGGGGGGGGGGGGGGGGGGGGGAGGGGGGGGGAGGGAGGGAGGGGGGGAGGGGGAGGGGGGGGGGGAGGGGGAGGGGGGGGGAGAGGGGGGGGGGGGGGGGGGGGGGGGGGGGGAGGGAGGGGGGGAGGGAGGGGGGAGGGAGGGAGGGGGGGAGGGGGGGAGGGAGGAGGGAGAGAGGGAGGGAGGGAGGGAGGGAGGGAGGGAGGGAGGGAGGGAGGGAGGGAGGGAGGGAGAGAGGGAGAGAGAGGGAGAGAGAGAGAGAGAGAGAGAGAGAGAGAGAGAGAGAGGGAGGGAGAGAGAGAGAGAGAGAGAGAGAGAGAGAGAGAGAGAGAGAGAGAGAGAGAGAGAGAGAGAGAGAGAGAGAGAGAGAGAGAGAGAGAGAGAGAGAGAGAGAGAGAGAGAGAGAGAGAGAGAGAGAGAGAGAGAGAGAGAGAGAGAGAGAGAGAAGCATTCGGCCGTTCGAGCTACCGCACGGTCCAACGTGTTGGACATTTTGTCGGCGCGCGACAACCCAGCCAGCACACAATATTCCTGTATATTCTATAGCTCTTCCTAAGCGAATATTTTAAAATGAATATTCTAATTGTATATTCCATAGCTCTTTCTATATGAATATTCTTAAATGAATATTTTAATATTGATATAGGAATATGAATCTTCTCTATAATTTAATGTCGAATATTCGTAATTAAATAATATTATGTACGTTTTATAGAATATTCTTCGAATTTGACTTTTCAAATATTCAAGAGTTTTGTATAATAGAATATTCGAAAAATGATTATCGCGTTACTGCCTACAGAGCGCATACTCATGTCGCGCAGTCGTGCCACGTTTCGTCAGTAAGCAACAAGTTTCTTAACCTAAAAATTTTAACTATAAATATCCCGATTTGCGGAACAGATAGGCGACGATTTTCTTAAGGCTTAAAGCTTAAATCACCTATTGTGGACCTGGGCTCAAGCACAGCTGGAATGTCGCCTTACAGAAATTTAATACTAGCAGTAGTATATTTTTTCCGTAGGAACGATATACGCAATAATATTTATAGCAGAAAATCAAATCGTGTATAGAATATTCTATGTATATGTATAGGAATAACTTGAAGAATGTTATTAGAATATTTAAGATAGTGTACTTTTAAAAACATAAGAATATTTCCAGAATATCTATCTTCTTAAAAAGAACTTCTACGAATATTCAAATCTTCCTAGCGGAAGATCGGAGGATATTCTATGAACTAATATGTGCTGGCTGGGAAGGGAAGGGACAGCGGGGCACGCCGTTGCCACTCGTTACACCGTCATCGCCGCGCCGCGCTGTTCCTCCCCTTGCCGCGCGCCGACAAAAAGCCTTGACACGCTGGATCATGCGATAACTCGAACGGCCGAATGCTTCTCTCTCTCTCTCTTTTTCTCTCTCACACACACAGATACATATTTCCGATTTTATTTAAATTTCTATTATTATTACGAAAATTGTAAAATGCTATGAGACTTTTTTGTTCAATTTACTGCGCTCCTCACAAGCGCTTATATATAGTACTCTGCGACATTCTGTATACATACAATAAAAAGGATATTTGCATATAACTTTCTACAAATTACAATTTATGTACGACGTTTGTTAAATCGATATAATCAAAAACTAACAATATAAAATGTAAGAAGAAACTGACAGGAACAAGTACGTGTTCACAAAGGAATAATTTTCAATTCATTTTTAAATATTTTTATTATCGTATGAGTGCGTCTCGATTTCATCTCTCCGACAGAAAAAGAATTCGAAGAAGCAGAAGAGCAAAACTTTTCCACCGTTCGTTTCGTCGACGTTAAATATTACGCTGCCGCAAAGTCACGTCGCCGTCATGTCGACATCGGCGGAGAAATTGTTCTCTTCCCCAGAAAATGCAGCTGCAGAGGAAAGAAATTCAGGAATAAAAAGTAACGAAAAAGTGTAAGTGTGACGTCTTCTGCTTTTCTTCCTTTTTATAAAAGTTACAGCCGGATGATAGCGATGTCGAAATAATCGCAGATGTCACCGAGATAATGGGAGAAAATAAAAAGCGTGACGATGACATGAAGTATAATTAATTCAAATCAAAGTGAATAAGCAAGTAACTGAAAGTAAACTGAAAGTTGTCAAATATTTGCAGAGAGATACAGAAAGACGAGAAGGAAAGTTTGCAATGCATTCTGGCAGGGGAGTTATATCCAGTGGATCTTAGAAACTGGCCAATCTTCAGTTTGCTAGAACCGGAATATATCCCGCAAATTCACACAGTTATTGTATATGGTAAGATTTATCTTTTTTTTTCTTTTGTACCTATACAAGAAAGAATATTGCAGCAATATTATTAATATTGTTGTAATATTGCAGCAACATTGCAACATTGCCGCAATATTACTGCGATGTTCTGTATGAGTATTGTTTTTTTTATTACGTGATACTATTCCCTATGCTCTGGCATCTTGAACAGGTAACTTGGGTAATGGGGCTATAATTGTGACCAAGGACAAGAATGTGTACAATTTCGGTTATAATAAAGATGATTATTCGACGACTGGTGACAAACGTACTCTCTGCTTAAAAAAGATAGAAGAATTGTGTGGAAAAAACATAAAGACTTTTGCTCACAGCTTGCATTTTATTCTGGCACTTACAGAAGAGGGGAAGGTATATATAAAAAAATTTATATTCTTTGAATGTATCCTAATTACATCTGTTACGTCCGGTGGACTCCACGATTCTTTTCTTTCCTCGAAACGATTTCGTGGAAGAAAGAAATCAAGGATCGACTTGCATTCGAAATGCAAAGCGATTCTTCTTAAAAATAAAGATAGCGCTTAGAAGAACGCAACCTAACCCGCGGGTATCGCCATTAAACTTTAACAAATCTAATACTGAGAATGGCCAGTCGAGATAGCGTTAACGAAACTCTAAATAAATTCGTGAATTACGAGACGAAAAATTGTTATGAGAAACTCTAACTGTCCCGTATCTATTGGTACGGCTTTATGTTCGAAGCCTCTCTATCTAAAGAAATTTTAAAATAAAGATCTGGTTCTCGGGAAGATTGTCAAAATCTAAACACACAGCAATATTCTTGAAATTGATAGTGCACGTGCGCTCGTTCGACAGGCCACCCTTGAGCGTTCTCCGAATCGCCAAATCGTCAAGCGATAAAATAATCAGCTCACTCCCACTCTCTACTGGATGGAGCTAAGTCTCGAGCCAAAGGGCTTAACCAATAAAAATCTTAAGAGACCCCTCTCCTTTTGTAAGATCAAGCTCCTTGACCTTAGGAAGGGAGTAATAGAAATTATTTAATTCGTCTAAAAAGATTCCCCACCATCCAGAAGGGAGGAGGAGTAATAACTTTAAAATGCAAGCGCAAGGCGCGACGCGCGATTATTATTAACACTCCAGTTGACAGTTCAGTACGCTAATTCTCCCGACGAGCAGCAGTGCAGTTGACAGTTCAGTTCACAGTTCCAGTCAAGATTCAGTCATTTAATTTTAAAATTATATAGCCTCGGGGATCCCTTTTTCTTGCATTATGCAATTGAGTTATTCATCTGTTTATTATCATAGTGAAAATGATTTTGTTAACATTTAATTGTGCATCGTGTGAATTTTCTGATGAACATCTCCATTACCCAGCTCTTCATGTTATAACCCTCTGACCTCAGCCTCCGACCTTCTGCCATTGCAATTTTATCAACGCACTCATTTTTGTGATGCCAACGAGTTGTGAGTAAAATTGAGTAATTTTTATTTTCTCCCTTTCCCATATCTTACTATCTTACAATTTAAAATCTATGTCTGACAAATAATTTTAAACGGTTTAATAACCATTAAATTTTTACTAATTACTATCAATCAATCAATCCTTATCTCCTCCAGTCTCATTCCTTGTTCTTCCTCGTTCGCTGAGAATCTCCGCAAGGCGATTCGCGAACAATTCCTCGTTCGCCGGGAATCTCCGCAAGGCGATTCGCGAACAATTCCTCGTTCGCCGGGAATCTCCGCAAGGCGATTCGCGAACAATTCCTCGTTCGCCGGGAATCTCCGCAAGGCGATTCGCGAACAATTCCTCGTTCGCCGGGAATCTCCGCAAGGCGATTCGCGAACAATTCCTCGTTCGCTGTGAATCTCCGCAAGGCGGTTCGCGAACAATTCCTCGTTCGCCGGGAATCTCCGTAAGGCGATTCGCGAACAATTCCCCGTTCGCCGGGAATCTCCGTAAGGCGATTCGCGAACAATTCCTTTTTTCTCTTTATTAGCTCTTTCTGATTTATTTACCGAGAATTTATATTGTTTTCTATCTTTATATCTCGTTTCAGCCTTTATTTATATATATATCTGTTCATTCACTTTTTCTTTACTCCCTTTCGTTTTCTTTTAATTTCCCATTCTTATATTATTATTTTTATTATCAATTTTTTTTTCTTTATATTATTTTCCTTTGAATTATCATTACTTTTGGGAGAAACCGTTAAAATAGATGAATAATTTTCGAACTTAGACTTGGCGAATCTCTTGTCTTAATTTTATTATTGTATTTTAATTTAGACCTGTGTTTCAGCAAATTTAGAAAATTTTAATTCTAACTATAACACATATGCGCAAGCAACGAATTCTATACTTCCCTTAATGAGTAAGCGTTATTTATATTTTTATTACACATTGACTTTTTATTTTTGTTTTATTTCTCTTATATTATATTAATTATATGTATATTGTATTAACCAGTCAGAATTTAATTTTTAACGTAAATTCTTCCCTGTATATTCTGACTGATGACCTCCGAACGATTGTAACACCCGCGAGAATATATACATATATACACACACAGATACCCAGTCACGAATACCTACAACTGCTAAAATGTATTTTTCTTTCATTATTTTTTTTATAATATATGTATTTTTAATTTAATATATAATTTAATTATTTAACCCGTTCTCTTCCCTAAATCCTGAGATCGCACTAGGTCCCATCCCGCGTAACAAGGATTAAATTCCTTTACCGAAAAGGGACCACCGAACGAATAGACTTAAAAACGCAGCGTTAAAGAGACCTTCGGTCGCTGACCTGTGTCAGGCCCTTCACATTCGTTCGACCCGATTCATACACACGCCCGAATAAAGTGTGTCACGGGGTAAGTAAGTTGCGTCCTTCCAGATGGCCCGAGATCTTTCAAGGGTCTGGACGTAACACATCTAAATTTCTGGAAATAAATTTTAATTTGCTTGAATGATAAGAATGATATCAGGAGGTTTTATAGCCTCCCTAAATCGTGAATTTTTCTTAGGAAACAAGTGGGAATGAAAATTTATATATTATATTAAAATTTATATATTATTATATTTCAGGTTTAAGATATTATAAGAAGAAAAAATATGTGCAAAACAATAACTTAAGCGTGGTTGTATTATTTGAAGGATTTTGTGGTAAAAATTATTAGAGTCAATTAGAAATGAAAATTGAAAGATATGATATTTGTAAATTTTCATTTGCAACATTTTTATTCTACATACACATATGTATGTGAAATCAAAATATAAGTAGAAAATTTAATTAGGGATATATATTAAATAAATAAATTACTTTGATTAGAAGTACAGATATATGGCCACAACATTTATTTCAAATACTTTTAAAATTAAGACTATATGTGAAAAATTGTAGTAATTTTTAATTAATATAAATTTTATTTTTTTAATAAGAGAAAAAATATGAGAAAAGATATCTCTGATGAACAAAGAAAAATAGAAATTACAGCACATTATTTTCTTTATGTATTCCATCTGGTTTTGTGAAAAAAATTAATTAAAGCAACACATGCATGTTTATAATATTTTATAAGTGTGAGAAAATGTCATTTCTTTTATATCTATTATGGTCAATGAATTTATATAAATTTATTAAATTGAAAGGCACGTAATATCAACTTTATCATAAATCTTGGATCAAGTCTTTTCTAACAGTTCTTTGATACTTAAATGAAACATTCCATCCAGAATGAAATTAAAAAATGAAATAAAAAATATACTACAGCTGTATTATATTTGTAAGGTTTATTACTGGAAATTCATCAACTACAAATCGGGCGTTAAGGGATCCAGGCCTACTCGAGTTGCCGGTTTAAGCGAAAAACGTATCGTGGACATCGCATGCGGCAGTAGTCATTCTCTTGCTCTCACCAGCGATGGAAAGGTAAGCAAAAGATTGAACTATCACAATGATAACGATGATAATCATTCTTATAAATTAAACAACTGTTTGTAATTTAAAGGTGTATGAATGGGGAAAAAAGAATTGGAAAAAAAATTATTGGATAGAAAGTGATTCGGAAGAAAGTGATTGGGAAGAAAATGATTCGGAAGAAAGTGATTGGGAAGAAAATGATAGTCAGGTTGGTAACGAAAACACAGCTCATTTTAGTGTGCCGAAGCAGGTAAAACATGAATTGGAGAAGAAGAAAGTTGTCCATATCGCGTGTGGTTTAAATTTCAACATAGTTGTTACTGACGAAAACAAACTATACGGTTGGGGTAATAACGGGGTCGTCCAGGCGCAAGAACATTACGTGTATCCACACGAAATTATCATAATCTCGAGTAAAATAGGTAAATTTTTCTTTTAGTTTATACATGTGGTATTTGATCTCTAAGAATATTGCAGAATTGAACATTTTCATGATCGAAATTAACGTTCCAGTTGAAGTTGCTTGCGGATACGAGCATACATTGGCTCTCACAGATAAAGGAGAGGTCTTTGCTTGGGGCAAAAACAATATTGGACAACTGGGCGGTAATTATAACATGAAATCCTCCGGTCCGATCATGGTAATTCATGAATGAAAATTATAAAACTTTTTAATAATCGGTATGATAAGTGAATCGCGAAGCGGAATATAACAAAAATAATATGATCAACAGGTGAACATACCTCAGTTGGTGTTGAACATCGCTGCCCACGGTAACTTGAGCGTTGCCGAAGGCCTTGATAGCACTATCTATGTATGGGGTGACTATTTCGGTCAATGTATTACTACCCCATTTTGCACGACGTTTTCGAGGATTCACGACCCATTTGCGTACAATAGCTGCAGAGTCATGCACAAGCCATTGACTGTATCTACAAATGTTTACGAGTACGCCAAAGAAGTATTGAAAATAGTGGAATCCCTAGGAACAGGATTCGATGACCCGGTACGTTTCGTATTTTTTTGTATGTACTTTTTCGTATTGTATGCCATAAAACTGATATACATATTTTTATCTTTATATACATATTTTTTAAATTTATATAATTACTACAAAAAAATATAAAGATTTGTAAGAGATTTGTAGATTTTTGTAAGAAAGGATTGGAAAACTTTTTTCTACATAAAAGAAATAAGTTACTATCCTTAATAATTTTTTTATTAAGACTTCTGGTCTCACTCCAGTCGTGTATTGAATTACAACATTAAAATAAAATATTACATACTTTTTATGATAAATTTTTATATTAATAATTATAATATGTTATTAACTCATTTAATAATTTTTGTTCTTCAGTCGACGAGCGATTTTACGATACAAGTCGAAGGACAATCTATTCACGTTCACAAGGTTATTCTTAAGAGACGCAGCCAGTATTTCAAGGACAAGTTCGAACGCGATTGGACTAAAAATGATCAAAAGTAAGCATTTAGAAAAAAAATCTAATACTTTTATTGAAAGTCTTAAACTTGATTATTAAATAATGTCAACAAGTTTTTTTTTGACAGTATGTTAGATTCATCACCGGTATACCCCGTACCAGAGAAATTTTCTTACATCGTCTATAAAGCCTTCTTGAAATACTTGTATACTGGCAAAATTGATTTACCTTCGGAGAAAGCATTAGGTAAATTGAAATTAAGTGTAAACTGAAACTATCGCAATCTTACAACTCAGAAACTGAAACGACACTTTGTTACAGAGCTTATGAAATTGGCCGACACGTATGGTGAAACCAATCTTAAAAAAAATTGCAGTCAGATAATAATGCAAGCCATCACTGTGTCAAATGTAGCTTTCTTCTACAATAAAGCAATCCAATACAATGCTAAGGTAAATATTACAGTTTAAGATTAATTACTATTAATGTTGATATTGATAAGATTGGAATTCATTAATTGCAATGTATCTATTTATGTGTATTCAATATATCGTTAAATATCATGTGAATTTTAGGAACTCGAGGAGTCCTGTTTACAGTTTGCTTTCCGTCAGCTGACAGCTGTAGTAGATTCAGAGGATTTTGCTAAGTTAGACGTGAATACAATGCTTAATTTTATACGCAAAGCAGCTAATGGAAACGTTTTTAAAACATAATTTTTTTAAAATGCAAGTTTCGAGCCAAACTGCCAATTGTTTTTTATTCCTACATATGCATCAATAATGCTGTATCTTTTTAATAAAGTAAACCTCGTTCCAGTTACCAATCCATAGTTTAACGTTACATAATATAAATATGCAATATATAATTTCATCTAATTTCATTTATCAATTCAGACATTTACAGAATTGATCCAACTCTTAAATAATAAATTTGATGCTATAAGAAATTGATTTAATTATAAGAAATTTTTTTTTCTGACATTACTGTCTTCCCTCAAAGAGTGAATATATAATATATAGTTATTGTATTATGATCATTGTATTATCAAATATATGCATCAATATTTATGCATTTATGAAAGACAGAAATAAATAATATTAAAAATTTCAATAATAAAATTATTTACAGTATGGATAATTTTATTATTATATATAAATTAATTAATTAGAAAGAAGGAATTTTGCAGATTTATTTTAGTTCTTGTCAGTGTCGCCCTAGTTAGCATATTTTTCATTTAAAGTAATTCATTTAATCGGATGGCGACAAAGAAAATTTTCGCGTCAGTAAGCAAAATTGTATAGGTGTAAATAACCGCGATAGAACTTGGATATTAGAGGCGTGCAAATCTGCTCTCACTCCCACTCGTTCTCGACAGCGAGACTGGATTCTCGGGACTCAGATTATCGGGAACGCTGTTATCGAGAATAGATGCTCGAGAACGAGCGAGTCTAATAGAGCATCGAGACTCGGGACTCGCTTGTTCTCGAGCCTCTATTCTCGATAACAACGCTCCCGATAATCTGAGTCTCGAGAATCTAGTCTCGCTGTCGAGAACGAGCGGGAGCAGATTTGCACGCTTCTAGTGTAAGTAATCACAAGAGCTTAAAAGTTTCGATCGTAGGAAGAGGAGAAGATGCTCAATTATATCTCATCCGTGACACGCCAGGGCGTTCACCACACGATCTTCAACTTCGACGTCAAAAAGCTGATGGCCGAAGACATACCAGTAACTTCGATTCTGAATAACGTATTGAGGTTCTACAAGAAAAACATCAATTCGATAAACTATTAATGCTACACATATATATATATATATATATATATATATATATATATATATGTACATACAGCGTGTCCCAGACCACCCGTACACCCCTTTTAAAATGAAAATAAATGGCTTTTATCAAAAATCGCGAACAATTTTTAAGTAAATCGGGCACGCTCTATCAAATGGTGATATTTTCAACTTTTAATTCCGACCGGAAATACGCCATCCGGATCGGAAGTTGAATTTTTTTAGAGAAACATGGCATTTTTTTATTACAGATTCGAATTGTACGGGAAAAAATAAGAAACTTTTGTATCAAACGTTTTTTCTGAAAGTACCTCTGTTAATCTTAAAATTGACCTTGAAAGTAACTGTGATGAAATAATGAACTTCAAATGTTATGTAGTATTAGTGTGCGTGTATATATATATATATATATATATATATATATATATATATATATATATACACTAATATATACACTACTATTATATATTATATATATCATATATAATATAGATAATATATAATAATAAAATAATATATATATAGATATATAATAATATATATAATATATATAATAATACATAATATATAATATTTAATTATATAATTTATAATAATATAGATATAATAATATTATTTATATCTATATTATATCTCTATTATTATATATTATATAATTAAAATTATTATTTGTGGCATTTAAAATGCCCGAAATTTTTAAGAAATGCAAGCAGATCGGATTTAATATTTAGAGTTAACTTTTTCAATTCGGTTTGGCAACAAATCGCGTGAAAAAGGCAGCGAGTAGCTTGGCAAAGTATTTATCTGTTGAATGAAAAATTCATACACTTACAGAAATAGACTGCACATCTCTATACAAAAGACTTAAAAGAATTCTCTTTTTCTTTCTCTCCTTCAATTGTGCGAGAGAGAAAGAGATCCGACCGCTATCGCTCTCTCTTTCTAATATTTAAGTCTTTTGTGTAGGTATGCGCAGTCTATTTCTTTAAGTCTATGGAAAAATCTCGGGATCGAGTCCTAGTATCGCCGTTTCATTCTCTTTCCGTTGTTCGAAGAAGATGCACACAAATGAATACGTTTCCTTTGACGTGAGATACTCTATTAATAGAAATATTCTATGATTACTCTTCCTTTAATTACACTTTCTTTGAATTGTTTTAATTATCAGTTAATGACCGAAAATTAAATGTTTAAAATCCTTACAAAATCACGTGGGCCAATAACATTCGAAGTATGCATAAAGTACGTCAAACGTAACTGGCCACGTGTTCCTCAAGTTAGATAATATTTGCTTGTTTTTTTCCGTTATATCCGTATAAAGATTTTCATTTGAACAAATAAAATTCTTAATCCTTACGAAGAAGGAAGCAAAACTCGTCCGTTATAAGTGTTCATACATCGTTTTCCTAAAGTGACGGAATCTTCGCTCTTGCAGATAAAGAAGAGTAGTATCAGCATTTTTGTGTCACATGGTTGCATCGCGTCATCCTGAAGTGATAACACTCAAGAAGTAACTGACAGGAACAAGTGTGTGTTCACAAAGGAATAATTTTCCATTCATTTTTAAATATTTTCATTATCGTATGAGTGCGTCTCGATTTCATCTCTCCGAGAGAAAAAGAATTCGAGGAAGGAGAAGCAAAACTTTTCAACCGTTCGTTTCGTCGACGTTAAATATTACGCTGCCGCAAAGTCACATCGCCGTCATGTCGACATCGGCGGAGAAATTGTTCTCTTCCCCAGAAAATGCAGACGCAGAGGAAAGAAATTCAGGAATAAAAACTAACGAAAAAGTGTAAGTGTGACGTCTTCTTCTTTTCTTCCTTTTTATAAAAGTTACAGCCGGATGATAGCGATGTCGAAATAATCGCAGATGTCACCAAGATAATGGGAGAAAATAAAAAGCGTGCGATGACGTGAAGTATAATTAATTCAAACCAAGGTGAATAAGCAAGTAAGTAAACTGAAAGTTGTCAAATATTTGCAGAGAGATACAGAAAGACGAGAAGGAAAGTTTGGAATGCATTCTTGCAGGGGAGTTATATCCAGTGGATCTTAGAAACTGGCCAATCTTCAGTTTGCTAGAACCGGAATTTATCCCGCAAATTTACACAGTTGTTGTATATGGTAAGATTTATCTTTTTTTTTTTTTTATTGTACCCATACAACACAGAATATTGCAGCAATATTATTAATATTGTTGTAACATTGCAGCAACATTGCAACATTGCCGCAATATTACTGCAATGTTCTGTATAGGTATTGTTTTTTTTATTACGTGATACTATTCCCTATGCTCTGGCATCTTGAACAGGTGACTTGGGTAATGGGGCTATAATTATGACCAAGGACAAGAATGTGTACAATTTTGGTTATAATAAAAATGATTATTCGACGACTGGTGACGGACGTACTCTCTGCTTAAAAAAGATAGAAGAATTGTGTGGAAAAAACATAAAGACTTTTGCTCACAACTCATATTTCATTCTGGCCCTTACAGAAGAGGGGGAGGTATATATAAAAATTTATATTCTTTGAATGTATCTTAATTACATCTAAATTTCTGGAAATAAATTTTAATTTGCTTGAATAATAAGAATGATATCAAGAGGTTTTATAGCCTCCCTAAATCGTGAATTTTTCTTAGGAAACAAGTGGAAATGAAAATTCATATATTATATTAAAATTTATATATTATTATATTTCACGTTTAAGATATTATAAGAAGAAAAAATATGTGCAAAACAATAACTTAAGCGTGGTTGTATTATTTGAAGGATTTTGTGGTAAAAATTATTAGAGTCAATTAGAAATGAAAATTGAAAGATATGATATTTTTTAATTTTCATTTGCAACATTTTTATTCTACATACACATATGTATGTGAAATCAAAATATAAGTAGAAAATTTAATTAGGGATATTTATTAAATAAATAAATTACTTTGATTAGAAGTACAGATAATTGGCCACAACATTTATTTCAACATGCAAATATTTTTAAAATTAAGACTTATGATTATATGTGAAAAATTGTAGTAATTTTTAATTAATATAAATTTTATTTTTTTAATAAGAGAAAAAATATGAGAAAAGTTTGAAGATATCTCTGATGAACAAAGAAAAATAGAAATTACAGCACATTATTTTCTTTATGTATTCCATCTGGTTTTGTGAAAAAATTAAAGCAACACACACATGCATGTTCATAATACTTTACAAGTGTGAGAAAATGTCATTTCTTTTATATCTATTATGGTCAATGAATTTATATAAATTTATTAAATTGAAAGGCACGTAATATCAACTTTATCATAAATCTTGGATCAAGTCTTTTCTAACAGTTCTTTGATACTTAAATGAAACATTCCATCCAGAATGAAATTAAAAAATGAGATAAAAAATATACTACAGCTGTATTATATTTGTAAGGTTTATTTCTGGGAGTTCAAATCGGGCGTTGAGAGATCTCTCGTATCCAGGCCTATTCGAGTTGCCGGTTTAAGCGAAAAACGTATCGTGGACATCGCATGCGGCAGTAGTCATTCTCTTGCTCTCACCAGCGATGGAAAGGTAAGCAAAAGATTGAACTATCACAATGATAACGATGATAATCATTCTTATAAATTAAACAACTGTTTGGAATTTAAAGGTGTATGCTTGGGGAGAAAATAATTTTGGGCAAGTTGGTAACGAAAACACAGCTATTTTTAATGGTAGTGTGCCAAGGCAGGTGAAACATGAATTGGAGAAGAAGAATGTTATCCATATCGCCTGCGGTTTAACGTTTAACATGGTTGTAACTGACGAAAACAAACTATATGGTTGGGGCAACAACGAGAGCGGCCAGATTTCACCCGATAATACTTCCTTTTCTTTTACTACCTTTGATGGCGGTTCTAGCGATCATCGTACATCAAACTTTAAAAATTCAATGTTCGGCTGTTATTCATCAAACTCTAAAAATTCTGCATTCGACTATAACGCAACATCAAATAGTGTCCAGTCGCAAAAACATTACGTGTATCCACGCGAAATTACCATAATCTCGAGTAAAATAGGTAAATAGGTAAATTTTTCTTTTAGTTTATACATGTGGTATTTGATCTCTAAGAATATTGCAGAATTGAACATCTTCATAATCGAAATTAACGTTCCAGTTAAAGTTGCTTGCGGATACGAGCATACATTGGCTCTCACAGATAAAGGAGAGGTCTTTGCTTGGGGCAAAAACAATATTGGACAACTGGGCGGTAATTATAATATGAAATTCTCCAGTCCGATCATGGTAATTCATGAATGAAAATTATGAAACTTTTTAATAATCGGTATGATAAGTGAAATGAATCGCGAAGCGGAATATAAAAAAAATAATTAAAAAGATAGAGAAGACATAAAGGACTAATATGAAATGTCAAAATTTTAAAAATTATCAAGTATCATTATATATTTATATCGCAGCTAACAAACAATACAAAAAAGAAGAAAGAAACAGAAAAAATACTTGTGCCGTTACCGTCGTTTCGGAATGTTGGCACTCGTTTGTCGATTTATTGTTAAGCAATTTCAACATCAATAATGACCACGCTGACCATGTGATCTTTCTATCAACAATGTTTAAGTAACGGATTTTGCAGACAGCTTGCTAAACGACACTTAAATTTGGGCATACTAACCCAAATTAGAGATGTTCTCCGCCAACCTCAAAGAACCGTTTAAACCTGTTATTATTATATGATGGACATCCTTAGCGCTTCCATTTGCGTCCCTCCGACAAAAAGTATATTTAAAGATGCCACCCTATATACATGTTTGTTTGCGTTATATTTCTGCGAATGTGCTTTATGCTTTCCTTGCTATTTAATTTGCCCTGATGATGACTTGAAAATAAGTCGAAACGTCCGCGCACACATAACTTTGTAAATAATTATATGTACCACATTTTGTTTTGTATTTTTTCTGTTTCTTTCTTCTTTTTTGTATTGTTTGTTAGCTGCGATATAAATATATAATGATACTTGATAATTTTTAATTTTGACATTTCATATTAGTCCTCTATGTCTTCTCTATCTTTTTAATTATTAATTTACGGAAGACTTAATTACTAATTGTTATAAAAAAAATAATATGATCAACAGGTGAACATACCTCAGTTGGTGTTGAGCATCGCTGCCCACGGTAACTTGAGCGTTGCCGAAGGCCTTGATGCGACTATCTATGTATGGGGTGACTATTTCGGTCAATGTATTACTACCCCATTTCGCACGACGTTTTCGAGGATTCACGACCCATTTGCGTACAATAGCTGCAGAGTCATGCACAAGCCATTGACTGTATCTACAAATGTTTACGAGTACGCTAAAGAAGTATTGAAAATAGTGGAATCCCTAGGAACAGGATTCGATGACCCGGTACGTTTCGTATTTTTCTGTATGTACTTTTTCGTATTGTATGTCATAAAACTGATATACATATTTTTATCTTTATATAAATATTTTTTAAATTTATATAATTACTATAAAAAAATATAAAGATTTGTAAGAGATTTGTAGATTTTTGTAAAAAAGGATTGGAAAACTTTTTTCTACATAAAAGAAATACGTCACTATCCTCAATAATTTTTTTATTAAGATTTCTGGTCTCACTCCAGTCGTGTATTGAATTACAACATTAAAAGTAAAAAATTACATACTTTTTATGATAAATTTTTATATTAATAATTATAATATATTATTAACTCATTTAATAATTTTTATTCTTCAGTCGACGAGCGATTTTACGATACAAGTCGAAGGACAATCTATTCACGTTCACAAGGTTATTCTTAAGAGACGCTGCCACTATTTCAAGGATAAGTTCGAAAAGTAAGCATTTAGAAAAAAAATCTAATACTTTTATTGAAAGTCTTAAACTTGATTATTAAATAATGTCAACAAGTTTTTTTTTGACAGTATGTTAGATTCATTACCGGTATACCCCGTACCAGAGAAATTTTCTTACATCGTCTATAAAGCCTTCTTGAAATACTTGTATACTGGCAAAATTGATTTACCTTCGGAGAAAGCATTAGGTAAATTGAAATTAAGTGTAAACTGAAACTATCGCAATCTTACAACTCAGAAACTGAAACGACACTTTGTTACAGAGCTTATGAAATTGGCCGACACGTATGGTGAAACCAATCTTAAAAAAAATTGCAGTCAGATAATAATGCAAGCCATCACTGTGTCAAATGTAGCTTTCTTCTACAATAAAGCAATCCAATACAATGCTAAGGTAAATATTACAGTTTAAGATTAATTACTATTAATGTTGATATTGATAAGATTGGAATTCATTAATTGCAATGTATCTATTTATGTGTATTCAATATATCGTTAAATATCATGTGAATTTTAGGAACTCGAGGAGTCCTGTTTACAGTTTGCTTTCCGTCAGCTGACAGCTGTAGTAGATTCAGAGGATTTTGCTAAGTTAGACGTGAATACAATGCTTAATTTTATACGCAAAGCAGCTAATGGAAACGTTTTTAAAACATAATTTTTTTAAAATGCAAGTTTCGAGCCAAACTGCCAATTGTTTTTTATTCCTACATATGCATCAATAATGCTGTATCTTTTTAATAAAGTAAACCTCGTTCCAGTTACTAATCCATAGTTTAACGTTACATAATATAAATATGCAATATATAATTTCATCTAATTTCATTTATCAATTCAGACATTTACAGAATTGATCCAACTCTTAAATAATAAATTTGATGCTATAAGAAATTGATTTAATTATAAGAAATTTTTTTTTCTGACATTACTGTCTTCCCTCAAAGAGTGAATATATAATATATAGTTATTGTATTATGATCATTGTATTATCAAATATATGCATCAATATTTATGCATTTATGAAAGACAGAAATAAATAATATTAAAAATTTCAATTATAAAATTATTTACAGTATGGATAATTTTATTTTTATATATAAATTAATTAATTAGAAAGAAGGAATTTTGCAGATTTATTTTAGTTCTTGTCAGTGTCGCCCTAGTTAGCATATTTTTCATTTAAAGTAATTCATTTAATCGGATGGCGACAAAGAAAATTTTCGTGTGAGTAAGTAAAATTGTATAGGTGTAAATAACCGCGATAGAACTTGGATATCTCATCTTGGTTATAAACTTTATATACTTAAATCTCTGTCAATTTATATATGCAATTAAAAAAATAAATTAGAGGATTTAATTCATAAATAAATACTAATAGTAGCATATATATATTACATATATTTGTACAGTTCAGTGTAACAACAAATCATATGCAAATTCGCATGTTTCTGCTCGCAAGTTTCTCAAGTTGTAATAATATCTCTCTGTTGATTCTTGCATATATATTTTTACATGTGCGCGTATTTTTATTCGTTATTCGTATAAAAGTATTCACTTGGGCGAAATTCTTACGAAGAAGTAAACGAAACTCGTTGATTATAGGTGTATACATCCCCTTCCACTCTTGCAAGATAAAGAAGAATAGAGGCTTTTGTACAATGCTAGGCAACAGGTAATAAGAAATAGTATCTATTCTCTGCTCCTATTGGCGAATATTTTCTATTCCGTATATTTATTGGTGAATAGTTTCTATTCCCTATTCCTATTGCCTGTTGCTTAGCCTTGTGCAAGAGCCTTAGCATTTTTGGTACCACGTGGTTGCATCGTGGTCTCCCTAAAATGACAACATTCGGTAAGGGAGGAACTGTGAAGAACGCGTGGTGCAGAGGAGTAATTTTTCACCCATTTTTAAATTATTTTTATGATCGTATGAGTGCGTTTCGACTTGATCTTTCTGCGAAGAATAGAAAGTAATAAGAGCGTTTCGAATAAGTGCTGTTTGAGAGAAAAAGAAGAAGAAAAAGCGTTTTTCAATCTCTGCCGACACAAAGTCGCGTTATTATCATGTCGTTTTCGTCGGGAAAGTTCTGTTCCCCGGAAGACATAGAGAAGAGAAATTCGGAAACAACTAACGAAAAAGAGTAAGTTTGATACCTTTGCTTTTCTCTTCCTTTTCACAAGTTACTGGTGGGCAATAGCGATGTCGAAATAATCGCTGATGGCACCAAGATTATAAGAGGAAACAAAAAGCGTGCAATGAAACGAAGTATAATTAATTCGAATCAAAGTGAATAAGCAATAAGTAATTAAACTGAAAGTTATCAATTATTTATAGAGAGATGCAGAAATATGAGAAGAGAATCTTGCAATGCATTCTAGCGGAAAAGATAATTCCAATGGATCTTAAATATTGGCCATTCTTTCATGTGCTAAAGCCGGAATTTATCTCACAAATTCACATGGTTGTGTTATATGGTAAAATTTCTTTTTTTCGTTCATTGTCTTTTTTTGCTATGTAATATTGTTACTTACACCATAATATTTTAAAGGTAGGTTTGATAGATGTAATAGTGCTGTAATTGTAACGAAGGACAAGAATGTTTACAATTTAGGTTGTAATGAAGATTATCATTCAAAGACTGGTGACGTACATATTGCTCCCGACTTAAAAAAGATAGAAGAATTGTGTGGAAAAAACATAAAGACCTTTGCTCACAGCTGGAGTTTTGTCCTGGCACTTACAGAAGAGGGAGAGGTATATCAAAGAATTCATATTCTTTGAATGTGTTTTGATGGCATATTTTTTTTTCTGGAAATAAATTTTAACTTGCTTGAAAAATAAGATTGATATAAAATGAAGTTTTATAGGCTTCTGTATTGTGAATGTTTCTTAGGAAACAAGTAGAAATGAAAATTTATACAGTGTGTGAAATCATAATAAAATATACTATATAATAATAAGTGGATAAATTAATTAAAATTTATATTAAATAGATAAATTGCTTAGAAGTACAGATATTTGGCCGTAATAATTATTTCAACATACAAATATTTTTAAAATTAAGATATTTAAAATTAAATTATGGGATGTGAAAGATTGTAATGATGTAATTTTATTTTCTCAATAAGAGAAAAAATATGAAAGAAAAATGTAAAAATATCTTATGAACAAAGAAAAGCAGAGATTGCAGCACATTTTTAATTCTTTACATGCAATGTGATTGTAAAAATTAAAGCAATACACACATACACACACACACACACTCTTAGTTTCGTAAATATTAAAAATATGAGAAAATATCCAGTTTTTTCATAACTATAAAAATGACCAATAAATTTATATAAATTTATTAAACAGCAAAGCGTTTAGGGAGAAATAATATAAAACTTTATCCTTAATCTTATCTTTTCTAGCAGTGTTTTCATACTTAACCAGTTCACTAGTAATGGCCCATATATGGCCAAAAAAAGTGCCACAACTGGTAATGGCCCATATATGTCCATTATGAATAACTTTGCCAATTTTTAACGGATTTGCATGAAACTTGATAGACCCACATTTTTCGGGTCGCTGATGACAAATTTGAGATCGAAATTTTAAAATTCAAAATGGCGGATTTAGTATGGTGAATTAATTTTGTTATTCTATTATTATATTTGTTATTCCATTAGAGAAGATTCAAAATCGATATGTTCAAGTTTGAATGTCTTGAACTAATCCCTTATCTGCGACCAAAAAACGTACCGAGTGTGATATATTTCCATAATAGAATATCAAAGTTAATCACTAGAAACCGCCATATTGGATCTGCCAATTTAAATTTTGCAATTTAGTCTATAGATTCATCATAAGAGACTCGAAAAACGCGAATATATCGAATTTGATCTCCTCCATAATGAAATAAAATTAGTCCGCCATATTGGATTCGCCATTTTGAATTTTGAAATTTGACCCTTGATTTGACCCTTGATTTGTCACCAGCGACGCAAAAAACCCCTTATAAATAAACTTTCATGTAAAATACAAATTTATTTGCTCTCACCAGTTTTGGCATAAAACGTTGATTTCGAGTGTACCAGTGAACTGATTAAATGTTTATAACGTTATAAATATAAAATTAGAGATTCAAAATATTAAATCAAGAAGTACATTTTACGGCTATGTTATTTTTAAAAGATCTATTTCTGGGAGTTCAAGAAACGCGAATCGAATGAGAGATTCATCGCGTCACCTATTCGAGTCTCCGGCTTTAGCACGAAACATATCGTGGACATTGCATGCGGCAGTTATCATTTTCTCGCTCTGACTAGCGATGGAGAGGTAAGCAAAAGGTAAAACTATCACAATGATAACGATAATAACACAGGCCCACAAAAAAAAAAGTACCCTGTGCTGGCGATCTGACTAGGCTAGTCTTATGTATTTTGGCCCGCTGAATTCGAATCTGACGTCAGAATTGCTCCATCACGTCACAGTTTTTTTTTAAATCTCAAAAGAGAAAGACGAAAATTTCGTAAAAATCGACATTCTAAGGTAGTAAGACTGCGCTTCTTGAGGGAAAAGTTACCGAAATCATATTTCCATGTATTTTCTGGCATTATAAATCCAAATCCGATTTGTCACACCAATCATACCATCGATTCCATTAACATTTGTCATGAAAAAGTAGCAATCTTCCGTATTCCATATTTGATTTTAGTTCATTCATAAATCTTATATTGGAAAGAATTAATCTTATATTCTCCAAGTCCAAATTTTGAGAAAAATTTTTTCGAAACTTACAGCTTCTAGCTGTTGAGTTCGTATAACATGCAGAAATTTCTTTATATAGGTCACAAACCTCTTTTCATGTCTTTAAAGCGCTAGAGGTACATGAAAAAAAAGATTGTGCTATCTGGAGGTAAAAACCTATCTTAATATCTTCGCATCTTGATAAATAGAATCTGTTTGCAGTAAATTTTAGGTGTTACAACATGAAAAAATAAAAAAAATAAAAAAAGGAGCACAAAAAAAAATTGAGCACAACGTTTATATTCTAGGTCGGATTTGGATTTATAATGTCTGAAAATACATTAAAATATGATTTTGGTAACTTTTTCTTTAAGAAGCGCAGTCTTATTACCCTAGAATGTCGATTTTTACGAAATTTTCGTCTATTTTTGAGATTTAAAAAAAACTGTGACGTGATGGAGCAATTCTGACATCAGATTCGAATTCAGCAGGCCAAAATACATAAGACTAGCCTAGTCAGATCGCCAGCACAGGGTACTTTTTTTTTTGTGGGCCTGTGTAATCATTCTCATAAACTAAACAATTGTTTGTAATTTAGGTGTATGCTTGGGAAGACAATACTTATATGCAGGATGATATTGAAAAGACAGCTATTTTTTATGGTAGCGCCAAACAAGTAAAATACGGATTGGAGAAGAAGAATGTTGTCCATATCGCGTGTGGTTCACGTTTCAGCATAGTTGTAACTGACGAAAACAAATTATACGGTTGGGGCGATAACCGAGGCGGCCAGATTTCAATCTTTCAAGCGGAAAAATATTACGTATACCCACGCGAAATTATCACAATTTCGGATAAAATAGGTAAATTTTTTTTAAATTCATGTCTAAGATTTGATTTTTAAGAATGTTACAGTATCGAACATCTTCATGAGAAATTGACATTCTAGTTAAGGTCGTATGCGGATCCATGCATACGTTGGCGCTCACAAATAAAGGAGAAGTGTATGCCTGGGGCAACAACTTTATTGGACAAGTGGGCGTAGATAACAACAGGAGACCCTCCGGTCCCATCATGGTAATTCACGAATGAAAATTAAAAAACTTTTTAATAATCGTAATAATAATTTTAATAAACATACTGAGTGGAACGAAAAATGATATAATCAAAAAATGACACAATCAACAGGTGAACGTGCCTCAGATGGGAAAGGTTTTGAATATTGACGCCTTTAGTGATATGAGCGTTGCCGTCGGCTATGATAGGACTATCTATGTATGGGGTGTCTTTCATCACAATTATTTTATTACCATCCCCATGCCCACGAAGTTTTCGAGGATTTTTGACGCGTTTGCGCACAGTCTGTGGAGAAGCATGCATAAGCCGTTAATTATGCATGATTCTTTACACACTGTGCGAATTACGAATAATAACAATTACAAGTATACTGAAGAAATCTTAAATATATTAGAATCCCTAGGAGCAGCATTTGATGATCCGGTATGTTTCATATTATTAAATACAATGACAAGAGCAATATACGGTCCGGATGATAAAAAAAACGCCGTAAAAAGAAAGGCTAAAAGATCGTGCCGCAGGATGTTAGAGCGTAAAGAAAATAGAAATAATAATAAAGACTCTAAGTAATAATAAAGACTCTAAATAATATATTAATAATCAGTTAGATATAAAAATACAAAAATATGTCTGAAAGAATTGCTTCGATTGAAAAAGAAAATAAAACATACGTATGTTTCGATCTTTTCAAAATCCTTTTCAATGTTCGGTATGTCGTTGGAAAATAAATGAAATTAAATTTTAAAATAAAAATAACAGAGCGCGATTAGACAAGGATAAGCGCGAAAGGAAATGGATAGACTTTGTGTGCAATATTAACGCAAAATTGAAAAACGCAAACAATTGGTATGAAGAATGATTAAGAGCAAAAAACGCAAATTACATAGACAGTTAAAAACGAAAAAACTAATAATGCCTGGCCATAAGCTAAATTTACTGAAAAAGGGCCAACGCTCACCTCGTCATCAGAAAAAAGAACGCAATAAACCGCATATGTGAAAAATTTTAAATAAAATTGTATTACGTGACAATCCCCCGATGAAAAAAGTCCTCAAATTTGTAAATAAGCTATGAAGTCGTAGAGATAAAATTGAGCCTGGTCAAAAATTTGTAAAAAATTTGGGAGTCTCTCTGAATTAAAGGGGGTTTACACAGAAAAAGAGGACATTCTTGTCTTGAAAATATATTTAGTTTTAACATGGAAATCTTGAAATAAAATTATATTGCGTTAATTAAAGAAAAATATAATTGCTTGAATAATTGCTTACTTGAATGAAGCCATTTTATATAGTTGAATCAAGAAAAATATATTCTTATGATTTAAGATTTAATTTTCTTGAATGGAGAAGAAACAATGTTGGATAGAAAATAACATTCTTACATCAAAGATTATAATTTTCTTAAAGTAGAATTAAATAATTATATATTCCTGAAGTGATAATTATAATATTAAAATAAAACTATAATATTGTTAAAATTTAAAATTATTAAATTCTTCCAAGAAGATTATCAATTGTTGCATATATACGAAACAATGAAAGCGTTAGTTTAAGTATATAAGTTTTGATTTGATACTTATTTTTTTTCTGTGTAAAACGCTGAAAATAAGGTGAACTTTGAGCATTGTTTAAGAACTAACAATAAAATCGATCTTTTCAAAACTTTAAGGACAATTTGTTACATATTTGAACAATACAAAAAATATTTTTTATAAAAAAAATAATAATATTCATATTGAGTTTTTTAATGATTATGGTTGTGCCTCGTGACCGAAGTTGCGAATTTGCGGAAAAAATGCAGCCTCCATTTCTTGTCTGAAACAAAAGAAATCGATCTGGTTTTACTTGTCATAAAATTCTATAGTCGATGAACTAAAAAAAATTAAGAAAAATATATAAAATTATAAAAATTATGGAACTTTAGTGAAAAATAGCGATTTCGACCATAAAATTTTGACCCATTTATGCAAAAAATAAATTATTTAAACTAGTTCTTTTTAAAATGTTTTTAGTTCATTTAGGATGGTTGAATTATGTAACTAAAAAATGTTGGGAGAAGTCGATTGGTCGGATAGTTTTTTTTCCATCTTTCCCGCAAATTTCCTGGAAAAAGTGGTTTCGAGAAAATCGCGTTTAAAGTTTGCGGTACTAAAAAAGAATAATTATTGGTAACTTACAGTTAATCTGCTATACCAGATCCATATAACAAGCCATCCGCTTCCTCATAAAACTCGTTTTGTTGTATTTGATCGAGTCTATGAACTATACGAGCCTCTTTCGTGCTGCATAGTCGGCGCCACTCCTGCCTCGTAACTTGTTCTTCGTCGTACTCGTTGGCAAATATTTTATATTGTTGGCCAATGTTTATTTCCAGCAACATCATTGTTTGTAAAATAGTAGAATATCCTTCATTAGAGATATCTGCAGCAATGAAAGTGGCGATTTCGATAATTTTCGGATCAGAATTCAAGTGTTTTGGAGCGAGACGCCAGATCGTAGAATTAAAACTCTCGTTAGAGTTTTGCATATGTCCGTCTAAGCATCTTGTTAAAAATTCTTCTTTTGACAGTTCTTCACAAATAGGAATAAGATGTTTTTCAATATCTGTAATAATTCGAGAAGGATGATCGTAATTTTTTTCTTCACCTCTGGCTTCAGCTTTGCGCCACTCGCGCCAGCTTTCAGCTTCCATCGGACAATTTTCATGCCTTGGCTGTTTATTTATAGAATAATAGTGATATAATGTTGCCATTATAGCTTTTTTCATATTCGTCATGAGCTCTTCTTTTTGAAAATTTCTTTGTAAATCAATCAGCCATTTCAACTACACTTACACATGTAAACATGTACACAGACTTCCTGTAGATGAACACTGACTTAAAGATCCACAGGAGAGCCACATATTTTCATATTAGTTTGGTTGGTTGGTACAAAAGAATATAGAGATTTGTAGGAGATTTTTGTAAGAAAGGATTGGAAAATTTTTTTCTATGTAGAGGAAAATAAATTGCAATCGTTAATGATTGTTTTAATTAAGACTTTAGATCTCGTTCCAGTAATAAATTGAATTGAAGTGTGTGTATGTAGAATTAAGTATTGAATTTAGTATTATATATTCAATTTAAAGTGAAAAGTGAAAAGTTATGTATTTTTTATGATAATTTTTATATTAATCTAATATTATTAAATCATTCAATAATTTTTATTCTTTAGTTGACGAGCGATCTTACCATAAAAGTCAAAGGACAATCTATTTACGTTCACAAGGCTATTCTTAATATTCGTTGCCAGTATTTCAGAAACATGTTTCACCATGATTGGGCTGAAAATGTTCAAAGGTAAACACTTAGAAAAAGAAACTGGTATTTTTATTAAGACTTTTTCAACTTTGATTATTACATAATGTCACATGTTGCTTTTGACAGTACATCGGATTCATCAGCAGTATACACCGTATCGGATAAATTTTCTTACATCGTTTATAAGGCTTTCTTGAAATACTTGTATACCGGCACAATCGATTTACCTTTGGACAACGCATTAGGTAATTAGGGTTGTAAACATTAGAGTTATCATAAATTACAATTCAGAAACTGAAGCGACACTTCATTACAGAACTTATGGAATTGGCCGAGATGTATTGTGAAACTAATCTTAAAAAAGATTGTAGTCAGATAATGAAGCAAACCATTACTGTGTCAAATGTAGCATTCTTGTACCATAAAGCGATCGAGTACAATGCTAAGGTAAGTACTACAATTCAGAGTTAATCGCTATTAATGTTGAAATTCATTAATTGCAATGTATTTATTCATGTGTACGATATATCGTTGAATATCATGTGAATTTTAGGAACTCGAAGAGTCCTGCTTCCAGTTTGCTTTGTGTCACATGAGAGCTAACACATTATCGAAAGGTTATATTAAATTAGATATGAGTACTCAGGCTAAGTTTATACACAAATCAGTGATACAAAATAATGGTACTATCACGTCGTCGACATTCTATTCCCCGAATAAAAATGTAAAGAAGAGAAATTTAGAAACAACAATTAAAAAAAGGTAAGTTCGACAGTCTTGTTTTTCTCTTCCTTTTTATATTTTTATCGCTGCTGGGCGATAGCGATGTCGAAATAACCGCAGATGTCGGCAAGATAATAGATGAAGATAATAACTGTGCAATGACATGAAGTACAATTAATTCAAATCAAAGTGAATAAGGTAACTAAACGTAAAGTTATCAAATTATTTGTAGTGAAATGCAAAAATATGAGAAGAGAATCTTGCAATGCGTTCTAGCGGAAGAGATAATTTCAGTGGATCTTCAAAATTGGCCATTCTTTCATTTGCTAAAGTCGCAATTTATCTCACAAATTCACATGGTTATGGTATATAGTAAGATTTCTCTTTTTTTTCATTGTTTTGTCTTTTTCATTATGTAATATTGGTCCTTATGCCATGGCAATTTCTAAAACAGATACCGAAGGTAGTGGGGCTATAATTGTGACAAAGGACAAGAATGTCTACAACTTAGATTATAATAAAGATGAGCATTCAAAGACTGGTGACATACACACTGCTCTCTGCCCCAAAAAGATAGAAGAATTGTGTGGAAAAAATATAAAGACCTTTGCACACAGCTGGTATTTTATCCTGGCACTTACAGAAGAGGGAGAGGTATATCAGAGTTTTATATATTTCTTGATTGAATAAAATTGATATTAGGAGGTTTTATATCATTCCTAAAGCATGAACTTTTCTTAGGGAATAAGTGAAAATGAAAATTACTACATATACACATGTATGTGAAATCATAATAAAATATAAGTAGATAAATTATAATTAAGAATATATATTAGATAAATAAATTGCTTTGGTGAGAAGAATAGATATTTGGCCATAATATTTATTTTAATATGCAAACATTTTTAAAATTAATATGTGAAATATTGTAATAGTGTAATTTTTATTTTTTTAATAAGAGAAAAAATACAAAAATAATTTTGAAAATATCTCTGGATAACTACAAAAGCAGAGATTGCAGCGCACAATTTTTAATTCTTTACATTCAATATGGTTGAAAAAATTAAAGCAATATACACACACACACACACACACACACACACACAAACACACACACACACACACACACACACACACTCAAACACACACTTAGTTTCATAATATTTTAAAAATGAGAAAACTCAATTCTTTTACATGTATCAACATGGCCAATGAATTTATATAAATTTATCAAGTTGAAAAGTACACATAGAACGGAATAATATCAATCTTTATCATGAATTTTTTGTCAAGTTTTTTCTAGTAGTGCTTTTGTACTTAAATATTCTAAATGTGATTCAGAAAATCAGATCAAAAAAATGTATTACAACTATGCTTTTTTTAAAAGGTTTATTTCTGCGAAATCGCGAAAAAGACCCTTGTCAGTCGTGAGATTTCTTACGTATCCACGTTTATTCGAGTCGCCGACTTAAGCGACAAGCGTATCGTGGTCATCGGATGCGGACGGTATCATGGTCTTGTTCTGACTAGCGATGGAAAGGTAAGTAAAAGGTTAAACTATTATAACGATAACGATAACAGACATTCTTATAAACATTCATATAAACTAAACAATTGTTTGTAATTTAGGTGTATACTTGGGGAAAAAATGATCATGAACAGATTGCAAGAAAAGTAGTAGGTAAGCAAAGTACAGCTATTTTGAATGATAGTGTGAAGCGAGTAAAACATGAATTGGAGAAGAAGAATGTTGTTCATATCGCGTGTGGTGAAAAATTCAACATGGTTGTAACTGACGAAAATAAACTGTATGGTTGGGGCATGAATGATAAAGGCCAGATTTCAATCGTACATTCGCAAGAACGATACGTGTACCCACACGAAATTACCACATTCTTGGATAAAATAGGTAATTTTTTATGTTTGAGATTTTTTTTCTCTAAGAAAGTTGCAGTATCGTACATCCTCATCCTCGCGTTTCAGTTAAACTAGTTTGTGGATACGAGCATACATTGGCGCTAACTAGGAATGGAGAGATTTATGCTTGGGGCAACAACAATTTTGGACAAGTGGGTGTCAAAAACAACGGGAAACCTTCCGGTCCGACTGTGGTAATTCATGAATAAAAATTAAAAAACTTTTTAATAATCGCTATGATAAGTGGAACGACGAACAGAATAATAAGGAAAGATACGATCGACAGGTGAACGTACCCGAGATGGGAAAGGTTTTGGATATCGCTGCTCATCATAACATGAGCGTTGCTGTCGGCAATGATAGGATTATCTACGTGTGGGGTCAATTTTATTACGATTATTATACTACTATCCCGTTTCCCACGAAGTTTTCGAACATTCATGACGCGTTTGCGTACAGTCTGTGGAGAACTATGTACAAGCCATTGATTATATATACGAATAATTTCAAATATGTTGAAGAAGTATTGAATATATTGGAATCCCTAAGAGAAATATTTAATGATCCGGTATGTTTCATTATTATTATGTATTATCATTTTTTTATTATGTAGCATAAAACTATATGTGATACACGTTTTCATTTTGATTTGGTTGTTATAATAAAGAATAGAGATTTATAAGAGATTTGTAGATTTTATAAAAAAGAATTAGGGGAACTCTTTTTAATACTAGAAAAGATAAACTGCAATCGTTAATGATTGTTTTGATTAAAACTACTGATCTCAATCCAGTCTTATATTGAATTATAATATTAAAAGTGAAAAATATTAATCTAATATTATTATTTAATAATTTGTTCTTCAGTTGACGAATGATCTTACCATACGAGTCGAAGGACGACCAATTTATGTTCACAAAGCTATCCTTAAGATTCGTTGTCAGTATTTTAAAAATATGTTCCAACATGATTGGACTGAAAATATTCAAAGGTAAACTTAGAAAAAAATTATTGCGAATTTCTCAACTTTGGTTTCATGATGACAAACATTGTTTTTTGACAGCATATCGGATTCAGTGTACACCGTATCGGATAAATTTTCCTACGTCGTTTATAAAGCTTTCTTGAAATATTTATACACCGGCATAATCGATTTACCTTCGGAGAACGCATTAGGTAATTGAAACTGTAAACGTAAATTATAACAAACTTACAATTCAGAAACTGAAACGACACTTTCTTACAGACCTTATGGAATTGGCCGACATGTATTGTGAAACCAATCTTATAAAGGATTGCAGTCAGATAATAAAGAAAGTCATCACTGTGTCAAATGTAGCCTTCTTTTACAATAAGGCGATCGAATGCAATGCTAAGGTAAGTATCACAGTTTGGAGTTAATTACTATTAATATTGGAATTTATTAATTGTGCAACGTATTTATTTATGTGTGTACAATATATCATCGTATATCATGTGAATTACAGGAACTCGAGGAATTCTGCTTCCAGTTTGCTTTGCGTCACATGAAAGCTGTAGTACTATCGGTAGAGTATATTAAGTTAGACACGAGTACAAAGGATAATTTTATGCGCAGAGCAGCTAAAGGAAATACTTTTAGAATATGATTCTTTTGACATTTTCGAGCTAAATCGCAGATCGTTTTTTATTCCTATACATGCATCAATGAAGCTATACAAGTCCAATAAACATTGTTTCACTTACCATTTTATAGTTTAAGATAATATTACGTAATATACATATACAATATATGATTTTGTCTAATTTTATTTTTTCAATTAAAGTATTTACAAAATTGATTTAATTATTAAATAATAAATTTGATAAAAAGAAATAAGAAATTTTGTTTCTCATAAGAAATGTTTTTTCTCTCACTAGTGTTTTTTTATCAACAAGTGAAAAGGAGAAGAATCACTAAAAACATTAAAATCCATCGAGATTATAAAAGACAGGGAAAAATAATATTAAAAATTTCAATAAGAATATCATTTACAGTATAGATAATTTTATTCTTATATATAATATAGATCTTTTATATACATGCAATATGTAATTATAATTAAAGAATTGATTAGTTGTAATGGAAAGAAGGAATTACAGATTCATTCTAGTTCTTGTCAGTGTCGCCCTAGTTAGCATACTTTTCATTTAAAGTAATTCATTTAATCGGATGGCGACAAAGAAAATTTTTGCGAGTAGACAAAATTGTATAGGTTGTAAATAAATTATAAATAATCGCGATAGAACTTGGATACTTTCATCTTGGTTAAAACTTTATATATTTAAATCTCTGTCAATTTATATATGCAATTAAAAAAATAAATTAGAGGATTTAATTCATACATAAATACTAATAGTAACATATACATATATCTTACATATATTTTTTCATTGAATTGAATGTGGCAACAAATCACATGCGAAATACACACGTTTCTGCCCGCACGTCTCTCAAGTTGGAATAATATCTCTCTGTTGATTCCTGCATATATATTTTTACATGTGCTCGTATTTTTATTTGTTATTTGTATAAAAATATTCATTTATGCAAAATTCTTTATCTTACGAAGAAGTAAGCAAACCTCGTCGATTATAAGTGTTTATACATCCCCTTTCACTCTTGTAGATAAAGAAGAATAGCATTTTTTGTACCACGTGGGGGTGGCACCCCGTCGTCAAATGGATAATTCAAAATAGCTCTCTCTGATTGGTCAATCGTTGCTGGTTACCCTAAGCACAGGTCGATATAATTGGCTATGATCAATCGCAACGTGGTCAAACAGGACGCTCTCGCCACGTTGCTGCATCGTGATCTCCCTAAAATGCATTCGACAACAGAGGAACTGTGAAGAACACGTGGTGAAGAGGAGTAATTTTTAATCCATATTCAATTATTTTTATTATCGTATAAGTGCGTTTCAACTTGATCTTTCGGCGAAGAAAGTAATAAGTGCATTTCGAATGTGTCCTGTTTGAGAGAATAAGAAAAAGAGAAAGCATTTTTAACTTTTGCCGACACAAAGTCGCGTTTCTATCATGTCGTTTTCATCGAAAAAATTCTGTTCCTCGAAAGATATAGAGAAGAGAAATTCAGAAACAACTAATGAAAAAGAGTAAGTATAGCTTTGCTTTTCTCTTCCTTTTCATAATAGTTACTGCTGGGCAATAACGATGTCGAAATAATCGCAGATGCCGGCAAGATAATTGGAAAAAACAAAAAGCGTCCGATGACATGAAGTATAATTAATTCAAATTAAAGTGAATAAGCAACTAAACTGAAAGTAATCAACTATTTATAGAGAGATGCGGAAATATGAGAAGAGAATCTTGCAATGCCTTCTAGCGGAAAAGATAATTCCAATGGATCTTAAACATTGGCCGTTCTTTCATGTGCTAAAGCCGGAATTTATCTCACAAATTCACATGGTTTTGTTAAATGGTAAAATTTACCATTTTCCATTACATTGTCTTTTTGACTATGTAATATTGTTACTTATATATTTTTTTATATATATTATATATTATAATATTTTGAAGGTAATTGTGATAGACAAGTTATAATTGTGACAAAGGACAAGAATGTTTATAGCTTATATTATTATGGAGGTGATCATTCAATGATTAGTGACATACATACTGCTCTCCACATAAAAAAGATAGAAGAATTGTGTGGAAAGAACATAAAGACTTTTGCTTGCAACTGGAGTTTCGTCCTGGCACTTACAGCAGAGGGAGAGGTATATCAAAGAGTTCATATTCTTTAAAAGGAGAAATAATATCAAACTTCATTATTAATCTTCTGTTAATTTTTTTTAGTAGTACTTTCGTACTTAAATGTAACATTCTAAATGTAAAATGAAATTCAAAGAATCATAAAATGTATTACAACTATATACTTTTTTTTAAAGGTTTACCTCTGGAAATTCGGTAAACACAAATTCACTGAGAGATGGCCTATCAAGTCCACACCTGTTCGAGTTTCCGGCTTTAGCAAGAAACGCATCGTGGACATTGCATGCAACGAATATCATTTTCTCGTTTTGACCAGCGATGGAGAGGTAAGCAAAAGATTAAATTATCACAATGATAACGATAATAATCATTCTCTCTAAGCTAAACAATTGTTTGTAATTTAGGTGTATGCTTGGGAAGACAATATTTACATGCAGGATGGTAATAAAGACACAGCCATTTTTGATGGTAGTGTGAGACAAATAAAACATGGATTGGAGAAGAAGAATGTTGTTCATATCGCGTGTGGTGTAAAATTTAATATGGTTATAACTGACAAAAACAAACTATATGGTTGGGGCAGGAACAAGGAGGGGCAAGTTTCAAACATACACTCGCAAGAACAATACGTATACCCACGCGAAATTATCACATTCTCGGATAAAATAGGTAAATTTTTTTTAAATTTATTTTTGAGATTTTATCTCTAAGAATGTTACAGTATCGAACATCTTCATGAGAGAATGACGTATTAGTTAAGGTGGTTTGCGGAAAGGAACATACGTTGGCGCTCACAAATAAAGGAGAAGTCTATGCCTGGGGCAATAACAGTCATGGACAAGTGGGAATAAATAACAATTTGAAATCCTCCGATCCGATCGTGGTAATTCATGAATGAAAATTAAAAAACTTTTTAATAATTGCCATGCGCTGAGTGGAATGAGAAATAATACAATAAAGAATGATACAATCAACAGGTGAACGTGCCTCAGATGGGAAAGGTTTTGAATGTTGACGCCTATGGTAACATCAGCGTTGCCGTCGGTTATGATAGATCTATCTATGTATGGGGTGAATTCTTCGATCAAAATATTATCCAACCTTTTCGCACGAGGTTTCCGAGGGTTTTTGACGTGTTTGCGCACAGTTTGTCGAAATGCATGCACACGCCATTGATTGTGCATGATTCTGTACACACTGTGCGAATTACGAATAATTACAATTACAAGTATATTGAGGAAGTATTAAATATATTAGAATCCCTAGAAGCAGCATTTGATGATCCGGTATGTTTCATATTATTGTTCTGTATGTACTTTCTTGCATTACGTATATATATATATATATATATATATATATATATATATATATATATATATATACATATATATACATATATATACTAAAATTAAATATACAGGGTATTTCATTTTAATCCGACCAGTCGAATATCTCGAAAACCAAGCCCGGGAGAGAAAAATATTTCAGACAAAAGTTGTTTGGTTTCGAGGGGGCCATAAGATGGTATCATTGGTTTGACCTTCAAGAGTCATTTGAAGGTCACGTGAAGGTCACTTCAATTTTTTTAAATGGAACACCCTATATATTTTTGCACATTCTTGTAGCTTATCTCGAGAGCTTTCCAAAATACTATCATTAAGTACCTTTTCGTTAAGTACTTTTTGAGTTATGAGGCTTGAAATAATTTCTTAATTCTACATAAACCGTAAAATATCTAATAAAATATTCATTTTACGATTATCTTACCTTAATACTTTTACGTACAAAATAATGAGAGGAATCAATTGGTGTAAAGAAAACACATAGTTGTTTCGATGAAAAAATATGTAATTTGCAATTAACAATTCCATATTTTTTCTTAAAAATAACTATGTGTTTTCTTTACACCAATTGATTCCTCTCATTATTTTGTACGTAAAAGTATTAAGGTAAGATAATCGAAAAATGAATATTTTACGGTTTATGTAGAATTAAGAAATTATTTCAAGCCTCATAACTCAAAAAGTACTTAACGAAAAGGTACTTAATGATAGTGTTTTGGAAAGCTCTCGAGATAAGCTACAAGAATGTGCAAAAATATATAGGGTGTTCCAATTAAAAAAATTGAAGTGACCTTCACGTGACCTTCAAATGACTTTTGAAGGTCAAACCAATGATACCATCTTATGGCCCCCTCGAAACCAAACAACTTTTGTCTGAAATATTTTTCTCTCCCGGGCTTGGTTTTCGAGATATTCGACTGGTCGGATTAAAATGAAACACTCTGTATATAAAACATATTTACATAGGTTTTAGATTGGTTGATTGGTATAAAAGAATATAGAGATTTGTAGATTTTTGTAAGAAATAATTGGAAATAATTTAATGTAATCTTATTAAATTATTCAATAATTTTTGTCCTTCAGTTGACGAGCGATTTCACCATACAAGTCGAAAGACAACCTATTTACGTTCACAAGGCTATTCTTAATATTCGTTGCCAGTATTTTTTCGACAGTATATCGGATTCGTCACCAGTATACATCATATCGGATAAATTTTCTTATATCGTTTATAAAGCTTTCTTGAAATACTTGTATACCGGCACAATCGATTTATCTTTGGACAACGCATTAGGTGATTGGAGTTCTAAACATTAGAGCTATCATAAATTATAATTCAGAAACTGAAGCGACACTTCATTACAGAGCTTATGGAATTGGCCGAGTTCTATTGTGAAACTAATCTTAAAAAAGATTGCAGTCAGATACTGAAGCAAACCATTACTGTGTCAAATGTAGCATTCTTGTACAGTAAAGCGATCGAGTACAAAGCTGAAGTAAGTACAATTCAAAATCGCTATTAATGTTGAAATTCATTAATTGCAATGTATTTATTCATGTGTACGATATATCGTTGAATATCATGTGAATTTTAGGAACTCGAGGAGTTCTGCTTCCAGTTTGCTCTGCGTCACATGATAGCTAACACATTATCGAAAGATTATATTGAATTAGGTATGAGTACTGAAGCTAAGTTTATATACAGATCAGCGATACAAAATAATGTTACTATCACGTCGTCGACATTCTATTCTTCGAATAAAAATGTGGAAAAAGGAAATTTAAAAACAACAACTAAAAAGGAGTAAGTTCGACGGTCTTGTTTTCCTTTTCCTTTTTATATTTTTATCGCTGCTGGGCGATAGTAATGTTGAAATAATCGTAGATGGCAAGATAATAGATGAAAACAAGAACCGTGCGATGACATGAATACAATTAATTCAAATCAAAGTGAATGAGTTAACTAAACTTAAAGTTATCAAATTATTTGTAGTGAGATGCAAAAATATAAAAAGAGAATCTTGCAATGCGTTCTAGCGGAAAAGATAATTCCAATGGATCTTAAACATTGGCCGTTCTTTCATGTGCTAAAACCGGAATTTATTGCACAAATTCACATGGTTATGGTTTATAGTAAGATTTATCAGTTTTTTTTCTTTTTATTGTATTTTCTTTTTCATTATGTGATATTATTCTTTATGCCGTGAAAATAGATGACTGTTATAATGGAGCTATATTTGCGACGAAAGATAAGAATGTCTACAGTTTAGATTATAAAGAGGAGCATTTAAAGACTGATGACCTACACACTGCCCTCTATTTAAGAGAAATAAAAGAATTGTGTGGAAAAAACATAAAGACTTTTGCACACAGCGATAGCTTTATCCAGGCATTTACAGAAGAGGGAGAGGTATATCAGAGCTTTATATATTTCTTGAATGAATAAAATTGATATTAGGTGGTTTTATATCATCCCTAAAGCATGAACTTCTCTACGGGAACAAGTAAAAATGAAAATTATTACATATACACATGTGTGTGAAATCATAATAAGATATAAGTAGATAAATTATAATTAAGAATATATATTAAATATATATTATAAATTGCTTTGAGTAGAAGAACAGTTATTTGACCATAATATTTATATTAACATGCAAATATTTTTAAAATTAATATGTGAAAGATTGTAATGATGTAATTTTTATTTTCTTAATAAGATAAGAATTACGAAAATAATTTTAAAAATATCTAATGGACATAGAAAAGCAGATATTGCAGCACCTAATTTTTAATTCTTTACATTCAATATTGTTGTAAAAATTAAAGCAATACATACACACACACACACATTTAGTTTCTAATATTTTAAAAATGCGAGAAAACTTTAACTTCTTTTACATGTATCAACATGGCCAATGAATTTATATAAATTTATCATGTTAAAAAGTACTTAGGATGAAATAATATCAAACTTTATCATGAATTTTTTGTCAAGTTTTTTCTAGGGTTTTCATACTTAAATATTGTAAATGTGATTCAGAAAATCAGATCAAAAAATGTATAACAGCTATGCTATTTTTAAAAGGTGTATTTCTGCGAAATCGCGGAAAAGACCATTTTCAGTCGTAAGATTTCTTACGTATCCACGTTTATTCGAGTCGCCAACTTATACGACAAGCGTATCGTGGACATCGAATGCGGACAGTATCATGGTCTCGCTCTGACTAGCGATGGAGAGGTAAGTAAAAGATTAAACTATCACAATGATAACGCTAATAATCATTCTCATAAACTGAACAATTGTTTGTTATTTAGGTGTATGCTTGGGGAAAAAAGAATTGGGAAAAAATTGATCCGGAAGTAAGTGAATGGATTGATTGGGAAAAAGGTGATTCGGAAGAAAGTGATTGGGAAGAAAATGATAACCAGGTTGGTAACGAAAACACAGCTCATATTAGTGTGCCGAAGCAGGTAAAACATGAATTGGAGAAGAAGAAAGTTGTCCATATCGCGTGTGGTTTAGGTTTCAACATAGTTGTTACTGACGAAAACAAAATATACGGTTGGGGTAATAACGGGGTCGGCCAGATTTCAATCGTCCAGGCGCAAAAACATTACGTGTACCCACGCAAAATTATCACAATCTCGGATAAAATAGGTAAATTTTTTAAAAATTTATATGTGAGATTTGATCTCTAAGAATGTTACAGTTTCGAACATCTTCATGAGAGGTTGACGTTTTAGTTAAGGTGGTCTGCGGAAACGAGCATACGTTGGCGCTCACAAATAAAGGAGTAGTCTATGCCTGGGGCGATAACTTTGATGGACAAGTAGGTGTAAATAACAACAGCAAACCCTCCGGTCCGACAGTGGTAACTCATGGATTATTGATAAAAGATTTTCTAATAATTGCTATGATGAGTGGAACGAGGAATAATAAGGAAAGGTATGATCGACAGGTGAATGTCCCCGAGATGGGAAAGGTTTTGGATATCGCTGCTTATAATAACATAAGCGTTGCTGTCAGCTATGATAAGATTATCTTTGTGTGGGGTCTCTTTTATTGCAAAAGAATTACTATCCCGTTTCCTACCAAGTTTTCGAACATTCATGACGCGTTTGCGTACAGTCTGTGGAGAGGCATGGACAAGCCATTGATAACGAATAATTTCAAATATGTTGAAGAAGTATTGAATATATTGGAATCCCTCGGAGAAATATTTGATGATCCGGTATGTTTCATTATTATTATGTATTATCATTTTTTTATTATGTAGCATGAAGCTATATGTAATACATATTTTCATTTTAATGTGGTTGATATGAAAGAATAGAGATTTATAAGAGATTTATAGATTTTATAAGAAGGAATTAGAATTTCTTTTCTACTAGAAAAAATAATTTGTAATCGTTAATGATTGTTTTGATAAAAACTTCTGGTGTCAATCCAGTCCTATATTGAATTATAATATTAAAAGTAAAAAATATTAATCTAATATTATTATTTAATAATTTGTTCTTCAGTTGACGAATGATCTTACCATACGAGTCGAAGGACGACCTATTTATGTTCACAAAGCTATCCTTAAGATTCGTTGTCAGTATTTTAAAAATATGTTCCAATATGATTGGACTGAAAATATTCAAAGGTAAACTTAGAAAAAATTATTTAGAATTTCCCAACTTTGGTTTCATAATGACAAACATTGTTTTTTGAAAGCATCTCGGATTCAGTGTACACCGTATCGGATAAATTTTCTTACGTCGTTTATAAAGCCTTTTTAAAATATTTATACACCGGCATAATCGATTTACCTTCGGAGAACGTATTAGGTAATTGAATCTAAACGTAAATTATCACAAATTTACAATTTAGAAACTGAAACGACATTTTCTTACAGACCTTATGGAATTGGCCGACATGTACTGTGAAACCAATCTTGTAAAAGATTGCAGTCAGAAAATAAAGAAAGTCATTACTGTGTCAAATGTAGCCTTTTTCTATAATAAGGCGATCGAATGTAATGCGAAGGTAAGAATCACAGTTTGGAGTTAATTACTATTAATGTTGGAATTTATAAATTGCAATGTATTTATTTATGTATGTACAATATATCATCGAATAACATGGGAATTACAGGAACTCAAGGAATTCTGCTTCCAGTTTGCTTTGCGTCACATGAAAGCTGTAGTACTATCGGAAGAGTATATTAAGTTAGACACGAGTACAAAGGATAATTTTATGCGCAGAGCAGCTACCCAGATTTCTACAACAAAATCTGTAGAAAGTAAATCATGCCAAATGTCTCCTATCAACTAATGTTAGCAAAAAGGTTACAAATTTGTTACTGAAGCTGTTATTATCAATTAAGTTGACTGCACATTGACGGCAGAAGTGAAACAGTGTTTGCATGCGTGATCTGATAACAAATTGGCAACAATCTGCATTTAATTCGATAGTTCCTTCGCTTACCGCTATGTGATGTACTTTCTCGCAATCAAATTTCTGTCAGAAGTATATATAAAGTCGCAATTATTAATAAAAGATCATAAATAGATCAAAAATAGATCAAAAAACTATTTCTATCACTTTAATTTCTGATATCTAATACAAGCAGATGAGATTCAGAATATTAAACTGATTGGAATCAATAGAATAAATGGAAAATTATTCATTTTTACTACCTATTTGAAGTATAAAGGAAGAATTTAATTCTAAATAAATTATATATCAAATTTTATAAGTTAAATTTAATTACTTTCACCATTTACTTTATTATTAATTTAATTAAATTGAACTAGTCCTTCACTATGAGAAATATAACTATATAACGATATAACATATAATATATTACATATTATATGTTATATTAAAATAAAATTGTAATCATTCAATAATAGTCTTATTTAGCATAATAATCAATTTTGTTGCATTTATATAACATATTTATATGAATGACCAGAAGCTGCAGATAATGCTCAGAATCTGCTGCCAATCTGCTGTCAGATTACGCGCGCCCAGATCCTGCTCGGTTTCTGCCGACAATTTGACGTCAAGTCATGTTAACAGATCCTGCTCGGTCTTTGTTGACAATCCGCTGTCAGATTGTGTGAGCAGGTTTTGGTAGCATATCGTGAGCTTAACAAATGTCAATCGGCTAGTAACTTTTGTGAAAATCTGTCGCCAATCTGCTGGCAAATTGCGTGCATTTTGCTTCCTTGGTAAAGGAAATACTTTCGGAATATGATTCTTTTGACATAAGTTTCGAACTAAATCCCAGATCGTTTTTTTATTTCTATACATGCATCAATGAAGCTATACATATCGAATAAAGTAAACCTTGTTCCAGTTACCATTTCATAGTTAACTTAATATTACGTAATATAAATATACAATATATAATTTTATATAATTTTATTTATCAATTAAAGTATTTACAAAATTGATTCAATTCTTAAATAATAAATTTGATAAAACGAAATAAGAAATTTTATTTCTCTCACTAGTGTCTTTTATCAAAAAGTGAAAAGAAGAAGAATCACTAAAAATATTAAAATCCATCGAGATTATAAAAGACAGGGAAAAATAATATTAAAAATTTCAATAAGAATATCATTTACAGTATAGATAATTTTATTATAATATATAGACCTTATATATACATACAATATGTAATTAAGGATTTGATTAGTTGTAATGGAAAGAAGGAATTTTAGATTCATTCTAGTTCTTGTCAGTGTCGCCCTAGTTAGCATATTTTTCATTTAAAGTAATTCATTTAATCGGATGGCGACAAAGAAAATTTTCGCGTGAATAGGCAAAATTGTATAGGTTGTAAATAAATTGTAAATAACCGTGATAAAACTTGAATACTCTTCAAAACAAATTTCATAAAAGGCTTTATGGACCAAGCAATAGGTGTTGAATACTCTTATCTTGGTTGTAAACTTTATATATTTAAATGTCTGTCAATTTATATATGCAATTAAGAAAATAATTTACAGGATTTAATTCATATATAAATACTAACAAGAACATATACATATATATTATATACATTTATTCAGTTCAATGTGGTAACAAATCACATGCAAAATACGCACGATTTTTGCCCGCATGTTTCTCATGTTGGAATATCTCTCTGTTGATTCCTGCATATATATTTTTACACATTTGCGCGTATATTTATTCGTTATTCGTATAAAAATATTCACTTGGGCGAAATGCTTAATCTTTACGAAGAAGTAAGCGAAACTCGTCGATTATAAGTTTTTATACATCTCCTTCCACTCTTGTAAATAAAGAAGAATAACATTTTTTGTACCACGTGGTGGTGGCATCCGATTGACCCCTGTCGTCAATTGGATAATTCAAAATAGGTCTTTCTGATTGGTCAATAGTTGCTATCCTAAGCACAGGCCGATATAATTGGCTGTAGTCAATCGCAAAGTGGTCAAAAGGGACGTTCGAACCACGTGGTTGCATCGTGGTCTCACTAAAGTTGCAACATTCGACAAGGGAGGAATTATGAAGAACACGTGGTGCGAAGGATTAGTTTTTCATCCATTTTCAATTATTTTTATTATTGTATGAGTGCGTTTCGATTTGATCTTTCGGCGAAAAAAGTAATAAGTGCATTTCTAAAGTGTTCTGTTTGAGAGAATAAGAAGAAGAAAAGGCATTTTCCAATTTCTGCCGGCACATGGTCGCATTTCTATCATGTCAATTTCATCGAAAAAATTCTGTTCCCCGGAAGATATGGAGAAGGGAAATTCTGAAACAACATCTAATGAAAAAGAGTAAGTATCGCTTTGCTTTTCTCTTCCTTTCCATACAAGTTACTGGTGGACGATAACGATGTCGAAATAATCGCAGATGCCACCAAGATAATGAGAGGAAGTAAAAAGCATGCAGTGACATGAAGTATAAATAATTCGAATCAAAGTGAATAAGCAAGTAATTACACTGAAAGTTATCAATTATTTACAGAAAGATGCAAGAATATGAAAAGAGAATCTTGCAGTGCGTTTTAGCGGAAAAGATAACTCCAATGGATCTTAAATATTGGCGATTTTTTCATTCGCTAAAGCCGGAGTTTATTCCACAAATTCACATGGTTGTGATATATGGTAAAATTTATCTTTTTTCATTCATTGTCTTTTCTTGCTATGTAATATTGTTACTTACACCATAATATTTTGAAGGTAAGTATGACAAATGTAATGGTGCTGTAATTGTGACGAAGGACAAGAATGTTTACAACTTAGATTGTAATGAAGATTATTTTTCAAAGACTGGTGACGTACATATTGCTTCCTACACAAAAAAAATAAAAGAATTGTGTGGAAAAAACATTCAGACCTTTGCTCACAGTTGGAGTTTCGTCCTGGCACTTACAAAGGAGGGAGAGGTATATAAAAGAGTTCATATTCTTTGAATGTGCTTTGATGCATATTTGAGTTTTTGGGATTAAATAAATTTTAAATTGCTTGAAAGATAAGATTGATGTAGAATGAGGTTTTATAGCCTTCCGAATTATGAATGTTTTTTAGCAAACAAATGAAAATGAAAATTTGTATATATACACGTGTGTGAAATTATAATAAAACATAATATATAATAAGTATATAAATTAACTAAAATTTATATTAAATAAATAAATTGCTTTGATTAGAAATATAGATATTTGGCCATAATACAATACTTATTTCAACATATAAATATTTTTAAAATTAATATTATGGGATGTGAAAGATTGTAATGATGTAACCTTTATTTATTTAATAAGAAAAAATGAAAAAATTTTGAAAATATCTGAACAAGGAAAAACAGAGATTGCAGAACATTTTTAATTCTTTATATATTAATTATGGTTTCGTTAAAATTAAAACAATATACATACACACACATACATACAATTGTAACTTAATTAATTTTCATAATATTGTAAAAACATGAGGAAACGTACAATTTTTTTGGAATATTCTAATAGCCAATAAGTTTGTAAAATTTATCAAACTGAAAAGCACTTGACAATGGAATAATATAAACTTCATCATTAATCTTTTCTTTTCTAGCAGTGCTTTCATCCTTAAATGTTTAACATTATAAATATAAAATTAAAAATTAAAAGAATGACATCGAGAGGTAGATTTTAAAACTATGTTATTTTTAAAAGGTTTATTTCTGGGAGTTCAAGAAAAGCCGCGGTTCGTATCATGAGCAACCCGACGTACCCAGGTTTACTCGAATTGCCGGCTTAAACGACAAGCGTATCGTGAACATTGCATGCGGCAGTTATCATTTTCTCGCCTTGACTAGCGATGGAAAGGTAAGCAAAAGATTAAACTATCACAATGATAACGATAATAATCATTCTCTCTAAGCTAAACAATTGTTTGTAATTTAGGTGTATGCTTGGGAAGACAATATTTATATGCAGAATGGTAATAAAGACACAGCCATTTTTGATGGTAGCGCCAAACAAGTAAAATATGGATTGGAGAAGAAGAATGTTGTCCATATCGCGTGTGGTTTACGTTTCAGCATAGTTATAACTGACGAAAACAAACTATACGGTTGGGGCGATAACCGAGGTGGCCAGATTTCAATCTTCCAAGCGGAAAAATATTACGTATACCCACGCGAAATTACCACATTCTCGGAAAATAAAATAGGTAAATTTTTTAAAAATTTATATCTGAGATTTGGTTTCTAAGAATATCACAGTATCGAACATCTTTATGGGAGACTGATGTTTTAGTTAAGATGGTCTGTGGATCCCACCATACGTTGGCGCTCACAAATAAAGGAGAAGTCTATGCCTGGGGCGATAACAGTCGTGGACAAGTGGGCGCAAATAACAACTTGAAATCCTCCGATCCAATCGTGGTAATTCATGAATGAAAATTAAAAAGCTTTGTAATAATCACCACGTGCTGAGTGGAACAAGAAATGATATATTAAAAAATGATACAATCAACAGGTTAACGTGCCTCAAATGGGAAAGGTTTTGAATGTTGACGCCTATGATTACATGAGCGTTGCCGTCGGCTATGATAGGACGATCTATGTATGGGGTTATTACTTCGCTCAATATATTACTCAACCTTTTCCCACGAAATTTTCAAGGATTTTTGATGCGTTTGCGTACAGTGGGTGGAGACAAATGCACAAGCCATTGATTGTGCATGATTCTGTACACACTGTGCGAATTACGAATAATTATAATTACAAGTATACTGAAGAAATATTAAATATATTAGATTCCCTAGGAGCATCATTTGATGATCCGGTATGTTTCATATTATTGTTTTGTATGTACTTTCTTGCATTTTATATAGTAAAATTAAGTATATATAATACATATTTTTATATTAGCTTGGTTGATTGGTATAAAAAATATAGGGATTTGTAAGAGAATTGTAGATTTTGTAAAAAGGAAATAGGGAAAGTTTTTTTTATACTAGAAAAAATAAATTGCAATCGTTAATGATTGTTTTAATTAGGACTTCAGGTCTCATTCCAGTCATATATTGAATTATAAGTGTGTGTGTGTGTGTGTGTGTGTGTGTGTGTGTGTGTGTGTGTGTGGGGATTGAATTAATTATTACATATTGAATTAAAAGTGAAAAGTAAAAAGTTATGTATTTTTTATGATAATTTTTATATTAATCTAATATTAAATTATTCAATAATTTTTGTTTTTTAGTTGACGAGTGATCTTACCATACAAGTCGAAGGACGACCTATTTATGTTCACAAAGCTATCCTTAAGATTCGTTGTCAGTATTTTAAAGACATGTTTCAACATGATTGGGCTGAAAATATTAAAAGGTAAACATTTAGAAAAGGAGGCTGGTATTTTTATTGAGAATTTTTCAACTTTGCTTATTACATAATGCCACATGTTGCTTTTTAACAGTACATCGGATTCATCACCAGTATACACGGTATCAGAGAAATTTTCTTACGTCGTTTATAAAACCTTTTTGAAATATTTATATTCCGGCATAATCGATGTACCTTCGGAGAACGCATTAGGTAATTGAAACTGTAAACGTAAATTATCACAAACTTACAATTCAGAAACTGAAACGACACTTTATTACAGAACTTATGGAATTGGCCAACATGTATTGTGAAACAAATCTTATAAAAGATTGCAGTCGGATAATAAAGCAAACCATCACTGTGTCAAATGTAGCATTCTTCTGCAATAAAGCGATCGAATACGATGCTAAGGTAAGTACTACAATTCAGATTTAATCGCTATTATTGTTGGAATTCATTAATTGTAATGTATTTATTTATGTATTACGATCGTTGAATATCGTGTGAATTTTAGGAACTCGAGGAATTCTGCTTACAGTTTGCTTTGCGTCACATGACAGCTGAGACATTATCGAAAGATTATAATAAATTAGATATGAGTACTCAAGCTAAGTGTACACATAGAGCAACGATAGAAAATGACGTTACTGTCACGCCGTCGACATTCCATTCCCCGAATAAAAATGTAGAGAAGAAAAATTTAGAAACAACAATTAAAAAAAGTAAGTTCGACGGTCTTGTTTTTTTCTTCCTTTTTATATTTTAATCACTGCTGAGCGATAGCGATGTCGAAATAATCGTAGATGTGGGCTAAATAATAGGTGAAAACAAAAAGCGTCCGATGACATGAAGTATAATTAAGTTAAATTAAAGTGAATAAGCAACTAAACTGAAAGTTATCAATTATTTATAGAAAGATGCAGAAATATGAGAAGAGAATCTTGCAATGCATTCTAGCGGAAAAAATAATTCCATTATATCTTAATCGTTGGTCGTTCTTTCATGTGCTAAAGCCGGAATTTATCCCACAAATTCACATGGTTATGATTTATGGTAAGATATATGTTTTTTTTCTTTTCAATGTATATTGTCTTTTTCATTATGTGATATTATTCCTTATGCCATGGCAATTTGAAACAGATGCATGGTAATAAGGTTATAATTGTGACGAAGGACAAGAATGTCTACAGCTTATATTATAAAGAGAAGCATTTAAAGACTGGTGACACACAAACTGCTCCCTATTTAAAAAAAATAAAAGAATTGTGTGGAAAAAACATAAAGACCTTTGCACACAGATATACTTTTATCCTGGCACTTACAGAAGAGGGAGAGGTATGTCAGAGTTCATCTTCCTTGAATGAATAAAATTGATATTAGGAGATTTTATATTATTTTTAAAATGAACCTTTCTCTTAGAGTACAAGAGAAAATAAAAATTATTACATATACACATGTGTGTGAAATCATAATAAGATATAAGTAGATAAATAATAATTAAGAATATATATTAAATAAATAAATTGCTTTGATTAGAAGAACAAATATTTAGCCATAACATTTTTTTCAACATGCAAATATTTTTAATATTAATATGTGAAAGATTGTAATGATGTAATTTTTATTTTCTTAATAAGATAAATATTACGAAAATAATTTTGAAAATATTTCTAATGGATATAGAAAAGCGGATATTGCAGCACCTAATTTTTAATTCTTTACATTCAATCTGGTTGTAAAAAAATGAAAGGGATACATATACACACACTTAGTTTCGTAATATTTTAAAAATGTGATAAAGAAATTTCAATTCTTTTACATGTATGTACATGACCAATGAATTTATATAAATTTATCGTGTTGAAAAGTACTTAGGATGAAATAATGTCAAACTGTATTTTATGTTAAGTCTTTTCAAGTAGTGCTTTCATACTTAAATATTCTAAATGTGATTCAGTAAATCAGATAAAAAATATATTACAGCTACGCTATTTTTGAAAGGTTTATTTCAGCGAAATCGTGCAGAAACTGAATTCTAGTAGGAGGACTTCTGACGTATTCACGTTTATACGAGTCGCCGACTTAAGCGACAAGCGTATCGTGGACATCGGATGCGGATACGATCATGATCTCGCTCTGACTAGCGATGGAAAGGTAAGTAAAAGACTAAACTATTACAATGATAACGATAATAATCATTCTCATAAACTAAACAATTGTTTGTTATTTAGGTGTATCAATGGGGAAAAAAGAATTGGGAAGAAAATTATACGAAAGAAAGATTTTGCGAAGAAAATGATAGTCAGGATGGTAACGAAAACGCAGCTCATTTTAGTGTTCCGTGGGTTCAGGTGAAACATGAATTGGAGAAAAAGAAAGTTGTCCTTATCGCGTGTGATTCAACTTTCAACATTGTTGTAACTGACGAAAATACAATATACGGTTGGGGCGATAACAGGAGCGGCCAGATTTCAATCGTCCGGCAGCAAAAATATTACAAATACCCACGCGAAATTATCACAATCTCGGATAAAATAGGTAAATTTTTTTTAAATTTATGTGTGATATTTCGTCTCTAAGAATGTTACATTATGGAATATCTTCATGGGAGATTGACGTTTTAGTTAAGGTAGGCTGCGGACGGTTTCATGTGTTGGCGCTCACAAATAAAGGAGAAGTCTATGCTTGGGGCGATAACTTACTTGGACAAGGGGGTGTAAATAACAATAGGAAACGCTCCCGGTCCGACCATGGTAACTCATGAATTATTAATAAAATACTTTTTAATAATTGCTATGATGAGTGGAACGAGGATTAATAAGGAAAGATATGATCGACAGGTGAATTTCCCCGAGATGAGAAAGATTTTGGATATCGCTGCTTATAGTAACATGTGCGTTGCTGTCAGCTATGATAAGATTATCTTCGTGTGGGGTCACTTTTATGATTTATGCTTTATTCCTATCCCGGTTCCCACGAAGTTTTCGAACATTCACGACGCGTTTGCGCACAGTCTGCAGATGACCATGCCCAATTCATTGATTGTGTTTACGAATAATTTTAATTATGTTGAAGAAGTATTGAATACGTTAGAATTCCTAAGAGCAGTATTTGATGACCCGGTATGTCTCATTATTATTCTGTATACATTTTTTAATTATGTAGCATAAGACTAAATGTGATAAATATTTTCATTTTGATTTGGTTTTTATAATAAAGAATAGAGATTTATAAGGGATTTGTAGATGTTGTATAAAAGAATTAGGGGAACTTTTTTCTACTAGAAAAAATAAATTGCTATTGTTAATGATTGCTTTGATTAAAACTTCTAGTCTCATTCCAATCCTATATTGAATTATAATATTAAAAGTGAGAAATTACCTATATGTATGATAATTTTTATATTAATCTAATATTATTATTTAATAATTTGTTCTTTAGTTGACGAGTGATCTTACCATACGAGTCGAAGGACAACCTATTTATGTTCACAAAGCTATCCTTAGGATACGTTGTCAGTATTTTAGAAACATGTTTCAACATGATTGGATTGAAAATATTCAAAGGTAAACTTAGAAAAGAATTATTTAGATTTTCTCAATTTTGGTTACATAATGACAAACATTGTTCTTTGACAGCATATTGGATTCAGTGTATACCGTATCGGATAAATTTTCATACGTCGTTTATAAAGCCTTCTTGAAATATTTATATACCGGCATAGTCGATTTACCTTCGGAGAACGTATTAGGTAATTGAAGCTGTAAACGTAAATTATCACAAACTTACAATTCAGAAACTGAAACGACATTTCATTGCAGAACTTATGGAATTGGCCGACATGTACTGTGAAACCAATCTTATAAAAGATTGCAGTCGTATAATAAAGCAAACCATCACTGTGTCAAATGTAGCATTCTTCTACAATAAAGCGATCGAATACAATGCTAAGGTAAGTATTACAATTCAGATTTAATGGCTATTAATGTTGGAATTCATTAATTGCAATGTATTTATTAATGTGCGTATAATATATTATCGAATATCATGTGAATTACAGGAACTCGAAGAATTCTGCTTCCAGTTTGCTCTGCGTCACATGAAAGCTGTAGTACTATCGGAAGAGTATATTAAGTTAGACACGAGCACAAAGGATAATTTTATGCGTAGAGCAGCTAAAGAAAATACTCTCCGAATATGATTCTTTTGACATAAGTTTCGAGCTAAATTGCAGATCGTATTTTTATTCCTATACATGCATCAATGAAGCTATGCATATCGAATAAAGTAAACCTTCCAGTTACCATAGTTTAACATAAAATATGACGTAATATAAATATACAATATATAATTTTATCTATCAACTTAATTTATCAATTGAGGTATTTACAAATTGATTGAATTATTTAATAATAAATTTGATAAGAAGAAATAAGAAATTTCATTTCTCATATGAAATTTTTTTCTCACACTAGTGTCTTTTATGAAAATATGTATATATATAAGGAGAAGAATCACTAAAAATATTAAAATTCATCGAGATTACAAAAAGGTAGAGAAAAAGAATATTGAAAATTTCAATAAGAAAATCATTTATAGTCTAGATAATTTTATTGTAATATAGATCTTACATATACATGCAATATGTAATTATAATTAAGGAATTTATTATTTGTAATGGAAAGAAAAAATTACAGATTCATTTTAGTTCTTGTTAGTGTCGCCCTAGATTAGCATATCTTTATTTAAAGTAATTAATTTAATCGGATGGCGACACTGAAGAAAATTTTCGCGTGTGTAGGCGAAATTGTATAGGTGTAAATAACCATGATGGATCTTGGTTATAACCTTTATATACTTAAATCTCTGTCAATTTATACATGCAATTAAGAAAATAAATTAGAGGATTTAATTCATAAATAAATATTAATAGGAACATATACATATATATATATATATATATATATATATATACACATATATGTTACATATATTTTTTCAGTTCAGTGTGCAACAAATCACATGCATACGTTGCACGTTTCTGCCCGCACATACCTCAAGTTGGAATAATATCTCTCTGTTGATTCCTGCATATATAGTTTTACATGGGCGTGTATTTTTATTCGTTATTCGTATAAAAGTATTCACTTGGTCGAAATTCTTAATCTTTACAAAGAAGTAAGCGAAACTCGTCGAGTTAAAGTGTTTATATATCCCCCTTCGCTCTTGCAGATTTTTTGTACCACGTGATTGCATTATGATCTCCCTAAGGGCGCATTCAGACCTCGGCAGAAAAGCGGAAAAAAGAAAAGCAGGAGCCAATCACAAAAGAGCAGATTGTACTGTTTACTACCAGTACAATGTGTGATTGGCTTCTGCTTTTCTGTATTCGACAAGGGAGGAACTGTGAATAACGTGGTGCAGCGGAGTAGCTTTTCATCCATTTTCAATTATTTTTATTATCGTATGAATGCGTTTCGACTTGATCTTTCTGCGAAGGAAGTAATAAGAGCGTTTCGAATGAGTTCTGTTTGAGAGAAAAAGAAGAAGAAAAGGCATTCTTCAACCCCTGCCGATACAAAGTCACGTTACTATTATGTCGATTTCATCGAAAAAGTTCTGTTCCCCGGAAGATATAGAAAAAAGAAATTCAGAAACAACAACTAACGAAAAAGAGTAAGTATAGCTTTGCTTTTCTCTTCCTTTTCACAAATTACTGATGGGCAATAGCGATGTCGAAATAATCGAAGATGCCACCAAGATAATAAGAGGAAGCAAAAAGCATGCAGTGACATAAAGTATAATTAATTCGAATCAAAGTGAATAAGCAAGTAATTACACTGAAAATTATCAATTATTTACAGAGAGATGCAAGAATATGAAAAGAGAATCTTGCAGTGCGTTTTAGCGGAAAAGATAATTCCAATGGATTTTAAATATTGGCCATTCTTTCATTTCCTAAAAACGGAATTTATCCAACAAATTCACATGGTTACGGTGGATGGTAAAATTTACCATTTTTCATTATATTGTCATTTTCGCTATGTAATATTGTTACATGTATATATATATATATATATATATATATATATATATATTATATATATCATAATATTTTCAAGGTAATACAGCTATAATTGTGACGAAGGACAAGAATGTGTACAGTTTAAGTTATAATGAAGATGGTTGTTCGAAGACTAGTGACATACATATTGCTCCCGACTTAAAAAAGATAGAGGCACTTTGTGGAAAAAACATAAAGACTTTTACTTGCGGCTTGAATTTCATGCTGGTACTTACAGAAGAGGGAGAGGTATATCAAAGAGTTCATATTCTTTGAATGTGCCTTGATGGCATATTTGAGTTTCTGGGTATAAATAAATTTTAACTTGCTTGAAAGATAAGATTGATATAGAATGAGGTTTTATAGCCTACTAAATTGTAAACGTTTCTTAGAGAAAACAAGTGGAAATGAAAATTTATACATATATACATGTGTGTGAAATCATAATAAAATATAATATATAAAATTAAACAAATCAGTTTTAATGGCAATACGAGTCGAGTGTCGATCTTATAACACAGTTATTTATTATACAATCAAATAAGTATGGAACAAATTACAAAGAAAGGTTAGCGAACGTTTCGACCCTATATTTGGGCTATCTTCAGCGCAAATGTGATGATGTGATAAAAAATAACAAAATCTTTTATATCGGAGTCAATTACAAATGGTGCCGTCTAAAGTAATAATAAATGTCTCGGTATCTCATTATTTTGACGATGCCTGTAATAAAATCAGTCAAATTTGTCAAAGAAGAAATTATGTGAAAATAAAAAACAAAAAGTGAAATAAATTAAATAAATAATGTAAACTAATGTGAACAAAGATAGAAATAAGTAATAAAATTAAACTATAAATGTTAAGAGGTTAAAATTTTTGTCAATTTTTTAAGTCAACAACAATAAGAATAATTTAAATAAATATAAACTAAACATAGAATCATAAAGAATTAAAAATTAAAAATATAAGAAGTTAAAACTACGAAATTAAGACTTACTTCCAGGCCTCGAAAACAATGACGAGCCGTTGGAGACGAATGGAGACAACTCAACATCTCTGAAGACAAAGATCGACTAGTCTTTAACGGATATAGATGTGACTTATTTATAAACGATAAAGAGAGTCAAATAATATATAAATGTACACATACGCAAAGTCGCAGACCTATTTATTATGATAGTAAACTGTGTTAAATTTTTGGCAAATTGTTGACAATGTTTAAATAAACTTCTGGTAAATAATATATAAATAATATATAAAAATAAGTAGATAAATTAATTAAAATTTTTATTAAATGAGTAAATTGCTTAGAAGTACAGATATTTGGCCATAATAGTTATTTGAATATACAAATGTTTTTAAAATTAAAATATGTAAAATTAAATCATGGGATGTAAAAGATTGTAATAATATAACTTCTATTTTCTTAATAAGATAAAAAAATATGATAATAAAAATTTGAAAATATCTTATTAAAGAAAAGCAGAGATTGCAGCACATTCCTAACTTCTTGCATTCAAAGTGATTGTAAAAATTAAAGCAATACACACACACACAGACACATACTTAATTTCATAATATATTAAAAATGTGAGAAAACATCCAGATTTTTCATAAGTATAAAAATGGCCAATAATATAAATTTATTAAATAGAAAAGCATTTAGGGAGAAATAATATCAAACTTCATTATTAATATTCTGTAAAGTTTTTTTTAGCAGTGCTTTCAAACTTAAATTAACATTCTAATTATAAAATGAGATTCAAAGAATCAAAAAATGTATTACAATTATAATATTTTTAAAAGGTTTACTTCTGCAAATTCGATCAATCACACAGAGGATTCACAGAGAGAGGGTCTGTCAAGTCCACACCTCGAGTCTCCTGCTTTAGCACGAAACGTATCGTGGACATTGCATGCAGCAGATATCATTTTCTCTTTTTGACCAGCAATGGAGAAGTAAGCGAAAGATTAAACTATCACAATGATAATAATCATTCTCATAAACTAAGCAATTGTTTGTAATTTAGGTGTATGCTTGGGGAAACCGTTATTATAAGCAGTTATTATATGATAATAAGAACACAGCCATTTTCAATGGTAGAGTAAATTATGAATTGGAGAAGAAGAATGTTGTTCATATCGCGTGTGGTGACAAATTCAATATGGTTATAACTGACGAAAACAAACTATATGGTTGGGGCATAAACCAGAGAGGCCAGATTTCAACCATACAGTCGCAAGAACAATACGTATATCCACGCGAAATTACCACATTCTCGGATAAAATAGGTAAATTTTTTATAAATTTATGTCTGAGATTTGGTCTCTAAGAATATCACAGTATCGATCATCTTCATGAGAGATTGATGTTTTAGTTAAGATGGTCTGCGGAAGCGCGCATACGTTGGCGCTCACAAATAAAGGAGAGATCTATGCCTGGGGCAGTAACAGTAATGGACAAGTGGGCGCAAATAACAACTTGAAATCCTTCGATCCGATTGTGGTAATTTATGAATGAAAATTAAAAAACTTTTTAATATTTGCCATGCGCTGAGTGGAATGAGAAATAATACAATAAAGAATGATACAATCAACAGGTGAACGTGCCTCAAATGGGAAAGGTTTTGAATGTTGACGCCTATGGTAGCATCAGCGTTGCCGTCGGCTATGATAGATCTATCTATGTATGGGGTTACTACTTCGGTCAAGATATTACCCAACCTTTTCGCACGAAGTTTTCGAGGATTTTTGACGCGTTTGCGCACAGTACGTTGAACTGCATATACAATAAATCATTGCTTGTGCATGATTCTTTACACACTGTGCGAATTACGAATAATAACAATTACAAGTATATTGAAGAAATATTAGAATCCCTAGGAGCAGCATTTGATGATCCGGTATGTTTCATATTATTATTTTGTATGTACTTTTTTGAATTATATAGCATAAAACTAAATATATATTCAATGATGCTCTTGAATCGCACAATCTGCTCGACAACGCTATTAAATACATTGTTATGCTAAGAAAAAGACGTCAAAATATGGTACATTTTATGACGTCAAAATGCAGTACATGTCATGACATCAAGAATCTGTGATATTAGACCGTCACTTTTATGTTATAAAAATGTCAACTGGTGACGTCAAGAATAGTCAGTGAATAACCAATTTGAAACGTCAAAATGACGTGTGCTTGTTACTTGCGAATCAACCAAGCTAATATGAAAATATGTATTATATATACATATTTTCATATTAACTTGATTGATTCCCTCCTAGGTTGGTGTAAAAGAATATAGAGATTTGTAGATTTTTATAAGAAAGAATTGAAAAAATTTTTCTATATAGAAAAAAATAAATTGCAATCGTTGATTGTTTTGATTAAGACTAGATATCATTCCAGTCATATATTGAATTATTAGAGTGTGTGTGTGTGTGTTGAATTAAGTATTGATTTTAGTATTACATATTGAATTAAAAGTGAAAAGTAAATAGTTAGGTATTCTTTATGCTAATTTTTATATTAATCTAATCTTATTAAATTATTCAATAATTTTTGTCCTTTAGTCGACCAGCGATTTTATCATACAAGTCGAAGGACAACCTATTTACGTTCACAAGGCTATTCTTAATATTCGTTGCCAGTATTTCAGAAACATGTTTCATCATAATTGGGCTGAAAATGTTCAAAGGTAAACTTTTAGAAAAAGAAACTGGTATTTTTATTGAGAATTTTTCAACTTTGATTATTACATAATGTCACATGTTGCTCTTTTTGACAGTACATCGGATTCATCACCAGTATACACCGTATCGGATAAATTTTCTTACATCATTTATAAAGCTTTCTTGAAATACTTGTATACCGGCACAATCGATTTACCTTTGGACAACGCATTAGGTAATTGGGGTTGTAAACATTAGAGTTATCATAAATTACAATTCAGAAACTGGAGCGACACTTCATTACAGAGCTTATGGAATTGGCCGAGATGTATTGTGAAACTAATCTCAAAATAGATTGTAGTCAGATAATAAAGCAAACCATTACTGTGTCAAATGTAGCATTCTTGTACAATAAAGCGATCGAGTACAATGCTAAGGTAAGTACTACAATTCAGAGTTAATCGCTATTAATGTTGGAATTCATTAATTGCAATGTATTTATTTATGTGTACAATATATCGTTGAATCACAATATATCATGTGAATTTTACAATATATCATGTGAATTTTAGGAACTCGAGGAGTTCTGCTTCCAGTTTGCTCTGCGTCACATGATAGCTAACACATTATCGGAAGATTATATTGAATTAGATATGAGTACTCAGGCTAAGTTTATACACAGATCAGCGATACAAAATGATGTTACTATCACGTCGTCGACATTCTATTCCCCGAATAAAAATGTAGAGAAGAGAAATTCAGAAATAACATCTAAAAAAATGTAAGTTCGATGGTCTTGTTTTTCTGTTCTTCTTTATATTTTTCTGCTGCTGGGCGATAGCGATGTCGAAATAACCGCAGATGTCGCCAAGATAATAGATGAAAATAATAACTGTGCGATGACATAAAGTACAATTAATTCAAATCAAAGTGAATAAGGTAACTAAACTTAAAGTTATCAAATTATTTGTAGTGAGATGCAAAAATATGAGAAGAAAATCTTGCAATGCGTTCTAGCGGAAAAGATAATTCCAATAGATCTTAAATATTGGCCGTTCTTTTATGTACTAAAGCCGGAATTTATCCCACAAATTCACATGGTTATGGTATACAGTAAGATTTATCTGTTTTTTTTTCTTTTCATTGTATTGTCTTTTTCATTATGTGATATTATTCCTTTTGCCATAGCAATTTGTGACAGGTAACCGCAGTAATGGGGTTATAATTGTGACGAAGGACAAGAATGTTTACAGCTTCGATTATAAAGAGGAGCATTTAAAGTTTGGTGATATACACACTGCTCTCTATTTAAAAGAAATAAAAGAATTGTGTGGAAAAAACATAAAGACCTTTGCATGCAGCGAAAGTTTTATCCTGGCACTTACAGAAGAGGGAGAGGTATATCAGGGTTCTTATACCTTGAATGAGTAAAATTGATATTAAAGTTTTATATCATCGCTAAAGCATGAACTTTTCTTCGGGAACAAGTGTAGAGAAAAATTATTACATATACACATGTGTGTGAAATCATAATAAAATACAAGTTGATAAATTATAATTAAGAATACATATTAAATAAATAAATTGCTGTGATTAGAAGAACAGATATTTGGTCATAATATTTATTTCAATATGCAAATATTTTTAATATTAATATGTGAATGATTTTAATGATGTAATTTTTATTTTCTTAATAAGAAAATGAAAATAATTTTGAAAATATCTCTAATGGATATAGAAAAGCAGATATTGCAGCACCTAATTTTTAATTCTTTACATTCAATCTGGTTTTAAAAATGAAATCAATACATAGACACACACTAAGTTTCGTAATATTTTAAAAATGTCAGAAAAAATTTCAATTCTTTTACATGTATGAACATGACCAATTAATTTATATAAATTTATCATGTTGAAAAGTACTTAGGATGAAATAATGTCAAACTTTCATGAATTTTATGTCAAGTCTTTTCAAGTAGTGCTTTCATACTTAAATATTCTAAATGTGATTCAGATCGTAAAAAATATATTACAGCTATGCTATTTTTGAAAGGTTTATTTCAGCGAAATCGCGGATGACATCTATTCCAATAGTAAGACTTCTGTATTCACGTTTATACGAGTCGCCGACTTAAGCGACAAGCGTATCGTGGACATCGGATGCGGACTGCGTCATGATCTCGCTCTGACTAGCGATGGAAAGGTAAGTAAAAGATTAAACTATCACAATGATAACGATAATAATCATTCTGATAAACTAAACAATTGTTTGTTATTTAGGTGTATGAATGGGGAAAAGAGAATTGGGAAGAAAATTATACGAAAGAAAGTGATTCAGAAGAAAATGATTGGGAAGAAAATGATAGTCAGGTTGGTAACGAAAACACAGCTCATTTTAGTGTACCGTGGCAGATGAAACATGAATTGGAGAAAAAGAAAGTTGTCCTTATCGTGTGTGGTTTAACTTTCAACATAGTTGTAACTGACGAAAATACAATATACGGTTGGGGCGATAACAGGGACGGCCAGATTTCAATCGTCCGGCAGCAAAAATATTACAAATACCCACGCGAAATTATCACAATCTCGGATAAAATAGGTAAATTGTTTTAAATTTATGTGTGACATTTCGTCTCTAAAAATGTTACATTATCGAATATCTTCATGGGAGATTGACGTTTTAGTTAAGGTAGTCTGCGGACGCACTCATGTGTTGGCGCTCACAAATAAAGGAGAAGTCTATGCCTGGGGCGATAACAGTCGTGGACAAGTGGGAGTAAATAACAACGAGACTTCCGGTCCGACCGTGGTAACTCATTATTAATAAAAAACTTTTTAATAATTGCTATGATGAGTGGAATGATGATCAGAATAATAAGAAAAGATATGATCGACAGGTGAACGTCCCCGAGATGGGAAAGATTTTGGATATCGCTGCTTGTGATGACTTCAGCGTTGCCGTTGGCTATGATAAGATTATCTATGTGTGGGGTTTCTTTTATTTCGAAAAAATTACTATTCCGTTTCCTACCAAGTTTTCGAACATTCATGAGGTGTTTGCGCACAGTAGGTGGAGCAGCATGCACAATTCATTGATTGTGTTTACGAATAATTTCAAGTATGTTAAAGAAGTATTGAATATATTGAAGTCTCTAAAAGCAATATTTGATGATCCGGTATGTTTGATTATTATTATTCTATATGCATTCCTTTTATTTTAGCATAAAACTATATGTGATACATATTTACATTTTAATTTGGTTGTTATAGAGAATAGAGATTTTTTTATAAGGGATTTGTAGATTTTGTAAAAAAGAATTAGGGAAAGTTTTTTTTTATACTAGAAAAAATAAATTGCAATCGTTAATGATTGTTTTGATTGAAACTTCTGTTCTCAATCCAGTCCTATATTGAATTATATTATTAAAAGTAAATAATTACCTATTTTTATGATAATTTTTATATTAATCTTATATTATTATTTAATAATTTGTTCTTCAGTTGACGAGTGATCTTACCATACGAGTCGAAGGACGACCTATTTATGTTCACAAGGCTATCCTTAGGATTCGTTGTCAATATTTTAAGAACATGTTTCAACATGATTGGGCTAAAAATATTCAAAGGTAAACATTTAGAAAAGGAGGCTTGTATTTTTATTGAGAATTTTCAACTTTGGTTATTACATAATGCCACATGTTGCTTTTTAGCAGTACATCGGATTCATCACCAGTATACACCGTATCAGATAAATTTTCTTATATCGTTTATAAAGCCTTTTTGAAATATTTATATTCCGGCACAATCGATTTACCCTCTAAAAACGCATTAGGTATTTGAAATTGTAAACGTAAATTATCACAAACTTAGAATTCAGAAACTGAAATGACACTTTATTACAGAACTTATGGAATTGGCCGAAATGTATTGTGAAACCAATCTTATAAAAGATTGCAGTCAGAAAATAAAGAAGGTCATCACTGTGTCAAATGTAGCCTTCTTCTACAATAAGGCGATCGAATACAATGCTAAGGTGAGTATCACAGTTTGGAGTTAATTACTATTAATGTTGAAATTTATTAATTGCAATGTATTTATTTATGTGTGTACAATATATCATCGAATAACATATGAATTACAGGGGCTCGAGGAATTCTGCTACCAGTTTGCTCTGCGTCACATGAAAGCTGTAGTCCTATCGGAAGAGTTTATTAAGTTAGACACAAGTACAAAGGATAATTTTATGCGCAGAGCAGCTAAAGGAAATATTTTCGGATTATATTCTGATTCTTATAACAAAAGTTTCGAACTAAATCGCAGATCGTTTTTTTATTTGTATGAATGAACATGAATCAATGAAGCTATACGTGTCCAATAAACCTTGTTCCAGTTACCATTCCATAATTTAACATAATATTACGTAATATAAATATACAATATATAATTTTATCTATCAGTTTTATTTATCAATCGAGATATTTATAAAATTGATTCAATTCTTTAATAGTAAATTTGATAAAAAGAAATAAGAAATTTTATTTCTCATAAAAAAATTTTTTTCTTTCACTAGTGTTTTTTATAAAAGTGAAAATTAGAAGAATCACTAAAAATATTAAAATCCATCGAGATTATAAAAGACAGGGAAAAATAAGGTAACTATGCATGAAAGAGGCCTACCTTCGCACAAATGTGTTATTGACGTATGTTGTAAAGATGTTATCCCTGATTAACATTCTGAAGGTTCTAGCCTTTTAGTTTTTAAAGATAAATAAAAAAAAGTAAGCAATTTAAATTTATATAGAATTTAATACAATTTAATACATTTAAAAAATCACAAATGTATGTGTACACACACACACACGGAAGAGGGGGGTGCAAGGGGGGGGGGCTTTCGGCTCTCCTTCCGCAACCACTCCTCCGGTAGCGGACGCATTGCGAAGAGTTCAATCACAATGGATATATGTTGTAAGTTGTAAAGCGAGGTCCACCTTGCCTACCGGCGGGGTGGTTGCGGGAGGCCGAACGCCGAAGGCCCGAAGGCCACCCCCTTGAACACCCCCGCGCGCGCGTGTGTGTGTGTGTGTGTGTGTATACACATACATTTGTGATATTTTTTAATTGTATTAAATTGTATTAAATTCTATATAAATTTAAATTGTATTAAATGTATTTAAAATTATTATTTTTTCATATAACAGCTAAAATAGTAGTTTATGAAAAAAATGCATATAACCTTTTTTATAGTTTTTCAGCGGCTTTATTTTTTGCTTAAAATTTTTTTTCTTAAATCAATATTTTTGGAAATAAAAAGCATTAAAATTGTGAAATTCTTTTGTTAATAACTTTTTAATGAACAACGACCGCCGGCTAAAACCTTCAGACTATTAATTAGAGATATGACCTTGACAACATATGTCAATGACACATTTGTACGAAGGTGGGCCCTTTCTATGCATAATTACCAAAAATAATATTAAAAGTTTCAATAAGAAAATCATTTACAGTATAGATATATAATTATATTATTATATATAATATAGATCTTACGCAGGTAGCAAGCACACGTCATTTTGACGTTTCAAATTGGTCATTCACTGACTATTCTTCCAGTCACGAGTTGACGTTTTTATGACGTAAAAGCAGGGATAAGAAAGTTACATTTTAAAAGTAACTCGTTACCGTTACTCGTTACCGAGTAAAAAAAGTAACTCGTTACCGTTATTAGTTACTTATTTTTAAAAGTAACTAGTTACCGTTATAAGTTACCTTATTTTAAAAAGTAACTAGTTATTTTAAAAATAACGATTCGTTACTTTTCCCATTACTTTTAATATTAAAGCAAGATAGAATTAAATAAAAAATTTACTTTGATAATATTTTTTATTAAAATATTAATAAAAGCAAGAAATTTTTTATTTTAAATTTACAGAACCGTAAAATTTAAAGAGATATAGATTTTAAAGCACTTAACATGTAACTTCACATGTAAATAAAAAAATTTTAATTTTCATTAAATTTATAAATACAGCTAAATTTACATTCTTTTTGTGCTCCGATATTACGTCAAACTTAAAAGCTGACCAATCACGTCTATTCCTCGAGAAGAATGGAATACTGTGATTGATCAATGATGTCATTAATCACCCTCAGAGGTGTCTGTGAAGCTGGCACGACAAATTACGAATTTCAAAAAAATATTAAGAGTTCTAATAGTACTTTTCATAGTTCTACAGTTTCTGATAAAAATTAAAAAGAGTTCCGCATTCCTTATAAAAAATCTAATTCAGCCTGTATATGCAATTTTAAATCGATATACTAAAAATTAATAATTTTTTATGAATTTTTAATGTTCTTGACCAGCATGACATTTAGTGCAAATGTGTCGTGCTGATGATTTTCCTTAGTTTTAACGGCAGTTCTGGACAGTTCTATAAAAGTTGTATCCTTTAGAAACATTTTTACGCAGACCGTTTACTATTTTATAAATAATTATTTAAAAAATAGTAATCGGTCGGAACTCTGCGTAAAAAATGTTTCTAAAGAATAGAACTTTTATAGAACTGTCCAGAACTGCCGTTAAAACTACGGAAAATCATCAGCACGACACATTTTTACTAATAAAAGTGTCGTGCTGGTCGAGGACATTAAAAATTCAAAAAAAATTATTAATTATTGAAATATCGGTCTGAAATTGCATATATAGGCTAAACTATAGCAGAACTATCGGGAACTCTTGCTCAAAATAATAATATTCAACGCGTTTTGGTACATTAGAGGGAAGAGTGTCGTGTTAGATTCGCGAAATTAGCACATTTTTCGATTTCCATTTTTTAATATAAGGAATGCAAAACTCTTTTTAATTTTTATCGGGTACTGTAGAACTATAAAAAGTTCTATGAGAACTCTTAGTATTTTTTTGAAATTCGTAAATTGTCTTGCCAGCTTCACAGACACCTCTCACAACAATAAATTTCATTCGAAGTATTATCGAATTTTATATAAATGTCGGTCGACGAAAATTGAATATGACAGAAATACGATGTCATAAGTATTTTCAAAATATGAAAAGTAACGGTAAAAGTAACTGTTAAATTCGTTATCGTTACTAAACAAATGTAATTATAACGGTAAAGGCGTTGCAAGTAACGCGTTACTTCCCAACCGTGCGTAAAAGTCACGGTCTAATATCACAGATTCTTGACGTCATAACATGTACTGCATTTTGACGCCATAAAATGTACCATATTTTGACGTTTCTTTTCTGAGCATAATAAGAGTATTTAATAGCGTTGTCGAATAAAGCAGATTAACCGATTCGAGGACCTCATTGAACAATTATAGCCATTCTATTCTTTAGAAGAATCATGGATTGATTAAATTGCTTTATTCGAAAAAGCTGGAAAATGTAAATATGATAAGAAAATGGGACACAAGTTTTATATTTGTTATTATTATTTTACTTAAACATAAATAAAAAAACTCACTTCTAACATCATATAAAATTTTAACAAATAATGTCTTTCGTTTTGTATATGCAATTAAGAAATTAAATTAGAGGATTTAATTCATATATAAATACTAACAGTAATATATACATATATATATATATATATATATATTACATATATTTATTCAGTTTAATGTGGTAACAAATCACATGCGAAATACGCACGTTTCTGCCCGCAAGTTTCTCAAGTTAGATATTTCTCTGTTGATTTCTGCATATATATTTTTACATGTGCGCATATTTTTATTCGTTATTCGTAGAAAAATATTCACTCGGGCGAAATTCTTAATCTTTACGAAGAAGTAAACGAAACTCGTCGATTATAAGTTTTTATACATTACCTTCCACTCTTGTAGATAAAGAATAGCATTTTTTGTACCACGTGGCACCCGATTGATCCCGTCGTCAATTGGATAATTCAAAATAGGTCTTTCTGATTGGTCAATAGTTGCTATCCTAAGCACGGGCCGATATGATTGGCTGTAGTCAATCGTAACGTGGTCAAACGGGACGTTCGCACCACGTGGTTACATCGTGGTCTCACTATGGTTGTAACATTCGACAAGGGAGGAACTGTGAAGAACACGTGGTGCGGAGGATTAGTTTTTCATCCATTTTCAATTATTTTTATTATTGTATGAGTTCGTTTTGATTTGATCTTTCGGCGGAGAAAGTAGTAAGTGCAATTCGAATGTGTTCTGTTTGAGAGAAGAAGAAAAAGAAAAGGCATTTTCGAATTTCTGCCGAAACAAAGTCGCGTTTCTATCATGTCGATTTCATCGAAAAGATTCTGTTCCCCGGAAGATATAGAGAAGAGAAATTCTGAAACAACTAACGAAAAAGAGTAAGTATAGCTTTGCTTTTCTCTTCCTTTTCATACAAGTTACTGCTGGGCGATAGCGATGTCGAAATAATCGCAGATGCCGGTAAGATAATAGGAAAAAACAAAAAGCGTCCGATAGCATAAAGTATAAATAATTCCAATCAAAGTAAATAAGCAACTAAACTGAAAGTTATAAATCATTTATAGAGAGATGCAGAAATATGAGAAGAGAATCTTGCAGTGCATTCTAGCGGAAAAGATAATTCCAATGGATCTTAAATATTGGTCATTCTTTCATTTCCTAAAGCCGGAGTTTATTTCACAAATTCACATGGTTGTGATATATGGTAAAATTTATCTTTTTTCATTCATTGTCTCTTCTTGCTATGTAATATTGTTACTTACACCATAATATTTTGAAGTTAAGTGTGATAACTATAAAAGTGCTGTAATTGTGACGAAGGACAAGAATGTTTACAACTTAGATTGTAATGAAGATTATCGTTCAAAGACTGACGTACATAATGCTTCCTACGCAAAAGAAATAAAAGAATTGTGTGGAAAAAACATTCAGACCTTTGCCCACAGCTGGAGTTTCGTCCTGGCACTTACAGAGGAGGGAGAGGTATATCAAATAGTTCATATTCTTTGAATGTGCCTTGATGTATATTTGAGTTTCTGGGATTAAATAAATTTTAAATTGCTTGAAAGATAAAATTGATGTAGAATGAGGTTTTATAGCCTTCCAAATTATGAATGTTTCTTAGCAAACAAATGAAAATGAAAATTTACATATACCATATACACGCGTGTGAAATTATAATAAAATATACTATATAATAATAAGTATATAAATTAACTAAAATTTATATTAAATAAATAAATTGCTTTGATTAGAAATATAGAAATTTGGACATAATACAATACTTATTTCAACATATAAAGATTTTTAAAATTAATACTATGGGATGTGAAAGATTGTAATGATGTAACCTTTATTTTTTTACACTGATAAAAAAATCGATGATAAAATTGACTATAATTGCATGGTAAAGAAATTATAGTTAGGATACTCATTTTTATAGTAAATTTTACTATAATACTAGTAATATAAACTATATACGCATGGTACCGAGAAACAATGAAACTTTTTACTATAATTTATAATAATTCCAAATATCATATAAGTAAAAAATGAAAGAAAGGAATGATACATATAATTTTACTATTCATATAGTCATTGTAACATTAATAATGGTAAATATTACTATATTATTATCTTTCGTTTAGCTATTAATATAGTAGTAATAAATGAAAAAAATTATAATAACAGCTATATCTAAATAGTACGTGGAACCTGATGAATAGCACATTTAACAACATAAAACTTATTATTTGGAATGATTGCATGTGGCACATGTTTCTTCACTTGCCGTTACGCGGCGCACTGCTCTTAACTTTTCTCGTATTCAATATTTAGCATAAAATGTATATAAAGGACTAGTATTAAACATGTAAGATGTGAAGTATATTTTTTTCCTCTTAGCATTAGTGCGAGAAAGAGGATGCTACTCACACGCAGGTTCTCGGATTGTATGCATGTGAGCATCCTCTTTCTGACATATCACTGTTTATTAGTTTAATTTCAGACAAACTGAATTTAAAATAATTTATTTAATAATCTGGATTCCTTGTTAGGATTCAGAATATTATATAAACAGATTATTTGAAATTATAGACGGAAAGAAACTTTTAAACGACTTGGTGCTGCGTATATTAAAAATCTGTAATATACGTAACATGTATTACAGATTTTCAATACTGATAGTGAATTTCGGAACACTACGTATACCATAACCATATGGTTACATGAAATGAATATTATGATTTTACGAACTATATTTTCATGTTATATCAACTATATTTTTTATAGTAAAATGCACTATTATATATGCTTGGCGCCTTAAGATACTATAAATTATAGTGAAATTATGATAATTTGAACTATAATTTTTTATCAGTGTAATAAGAAAAAATGAAAAAATTTTGAAAATATCTGAACAAGGAAAAACAGAGATTGCAGAACATTTTTAATTCTTTATACATTAATTATGGTTTCGTTAAAATTAAAACAATATACATACACACACATACATACAATTGAAATTTACTTAATTTTCATAATATTGTAAAAACATGAGAAAACGTACAATTTTTTTGGAATATCCTAATGGCCAATAAGTTTGTAAAATTTATCAAACTGAAAAGCACTTGACAATGGAATAATATAAAACTTCGTCATTAATCTTTTCTTTTCTAGCAGTGCTTTCATCCTTAAATGTTTAACATTATAAATATAAAATTAGAAATTAAAAGAATGAAATCAAGATGTACATTTTATAACTATGTTATTTTTAAAAGCTTTATATCTACGAGTTCACGAAATGGCGCGGTTCGTATCATGAGCAACCCGACGTACCCACGTTTACTCGAATCGCCGGCTTAAAGGACAAGCGTATCGTGGACATTGCATGCGGCTGTTATCATTTTCTCGCCCTTGACGAGCGATGGAAAGGTAAGCAAAATATTAAACTATTACAATGATAACGATAATAATCATTCTCTCTAAGCTAAACAATTGTTTGTAATTTAGGTGTATGCTTGGGAAGACAATATTTATATACCAGGATACTAATGAAAACACAGCTACTTTTGATGGTAGTGTGAGACAAATAAAACATGGATTGGAGAAGAAGAATGTTGTTTATATCGCGTGTGGTCATAAATTCAATATGGTTATAACTGACGAAAACAAACTATACGGTTGGGGCCAAAACGATGACCGACAGATTTCATTCGACCGGGCGCAAAAATATTACAAATATCCACGCGAAATTACCACATTCTCGGATAAAATAGGTAAATTTTTTAAAAATTTATGTCTGAGATTTGGTCTCTAAGAATATCACAGTATCGAACATCTTCATGGGAGATTGATGTTTTAGTTAAGATGGTCTGTGGATTCGACCATACGTTGGCGCTCACAAATAAAGGAGAGATCTATGCCTGGGGCAGTAACAGTAGTGGACAAATGGGCGTAAATAACAACTTGAAATCCTCCGATCCGATCGTGGTAATTCATGAATGAAAATTAAAAAGCTTTTTAATAGTCGCCATGCGCTGAGTGGAACGAGAAATGATACAATAAAAAAATGATACAATCAGCAGGTGAACGTGCCTCAAATGGGGAAGGTTTTGAATGTTGATGCTTGTGGTTTGATGAGCGTTGCCGTCGGCTATGATAGGACCATCTATGTATGGGGTTGGTACTTCTGGCAAGAGATTACCCAACCTTGTCCTACGAAATTTTCAAGAATTTTTGATGCGTTTTTGCACAGTATGTGGAAACGCCTGAACAAGCCATTGATTGTGCATGATTCTTTACACACAGTGCGAATTACGAATAATTACAATTACAAGTATACTGAAGAAGTGTTAAATATATTTGAATCCTTAGAAGCAGCATTTGATGATCCGGTATGTTTTATATTATTGTTTTGTATGTACTTTTTTGCATTTTATATAGTAAAATTAAGTATATATAATACATATTTTTATATTAGCTTGGTTGGTTGGTATAAAAAATATAGGGATTTGTAAGAGATTTGTAGATTTTTGTAAGAAAGAATTGGAAAATTTTTTTCTAAATAGAAAAAAATAAATTGCAATCGTTAATGATTGTTTTGATTAGGACTTCAGGTCTCATTCCAGTATATATTGAAATATAAGTGTGTGTGTGTGTGTGTATTGATAATTAAGTATTACATATTGAATTAATAGTGAAAAGTGTAAAAAGTTATGTATTTTTTATGATAATTTTTATATTAATCTAATATTATTAAATTATTCAATAATTTTTGTCCTTTAGTTGACGAGCGATCTTACCATACAAGTCGAAGGACGACCTATTTATGTTCACAAGACTATCCTTAAGATTCGTTGTCAGTATTTTAAAAACATGTTTCAACATGATTGGAGTGAAAATATTCAAAGGTAAACTTTGAAAAAAGACTGGTACTTTTATTCAGAATTTCTCAATTTTGGTTACGTAATGACAAACATTGTTTTTGGACAGCATATCAGATTCAGTGTACACGGTATCAGAGAAATTTTCTTACGTCGTTTATAAAGCCTTTTTGAAATATTTATATTCCGGTATAATCGATTTACCTTCGGAAAACGCATTAGGTAATTGAAACTGTAAACGTAAATTATCACAAACTTACAATTCAGAAACTAAAATGACACTTTATTACAGAACTTATGGAATTGGCCGACATGTATTGTGAAACCAATCTTAAAAAAGATTGCAGTCGGATAATGAAGCAAACCATCACTGTGTCAAATGTGGCATTCTTCTACAATAAAGCGATCGAATACAATGCTAAGGTAAGTACTACAATTCAGATTTAATCGCTATTAATGTTGGAATTCATTAATTGCAATGTATTTATTCATGTGTACAATATATCGTTGAATATCATGTGAATTTTAGGAACTCGAGGAATTCTGCTTCCAGTTTGCTTCGCGTCACATGACAGCTAACACATTATTGGAAGATTATAATAAATTAGATATGAGTACTCAGGCTAAGTGTACACACAGAGCAGCGATAGAAAATGACGTTACTATCACGCCGTCGACATTCTATTCCCCGAATAAAAATGTAGAGAAGAGAAATTCAGAAACAACAACTCAAAGAAAGTAAGTTAGGCGGTCTTGTTTTTCTCTTTCTTTCTATACAAGTCGCTGCTGAGCGATAATAATGTTGAAATAATCGCAGATGGTAAAGTAATGGGTAAAGACAAGAACCGTGCGGTGACATAAAATACAATTAGTTCAAAATAATGTGAATGAGCAGGTAACTAAACTTAAACCAATTATTTGTAGTGAGATGCAAAAATGTAAGAAGAGAATCTTGCAATGCATTCTAGCGGAGAAGATAACGTCAATGGATCTTAAAAATTGGCCGTTCTTTCATCTGCTAAAGTCGGAATTTATCCCAAAAATTCACATGGTTATGCTATATGGTAACATTGACCATTTTTCATTATATTGTCTTTTTGCTATTTAATATTCTTACTTATATATTTTTATATGTTATAATATTATATAGTATAATATTTTGAAGATTTCTATGGTACTAGAGCTATAATTGTGACACAGGACAAGAATGTCTATAGCTTAGATTATAAAAAGAATTATTTAAAGACTGGTGACACACATACTGCTCTCTCTTTGAAACAAATAAAAGAATTGTGTGGAAAAAACATAAAGACCTTTGCACGCGGCAACAGTTTTATCCTGGCACTTACACAAGAGGGAGAGGTATGTCAGCATTTATATTCCTTGAATGAATAAAATTGATATTAGGTTTTATATCACCCCTAAAATGAACCCTTTTCTTAGAGTACAAGTGAAATTGAAAATTATTACATATAGACATGTGTGTGAAATCATAATAAAATATAAGTAGATAAATTATAATTAAGAATATATATTAAATAAATAAATTGCTTTGATTAGAAGAACAAATACTTAGCCATAATATTTTTTTCAACATGCAAATATTTTTAATATTAATATGTGAAAGATTGTAATGATGTAATTTTTATTTTCTTAATAAGAAAAATTACGAAAATAATTTTGAAAATATCTCTAATGGATATAGAAAAGCAGATATTGCAGCACCTAATTTTTAATTCTTTACATTCAATCTGGTTTTAAAAATGAAATCAATACATAGACACACACTTAGTTTCGTAATATTTTAAAAATGTCAGAAAAAATTTCAATTCTTTTACATGTATGAACATGACCAATTAATTTATATAAATTTATCATGTTGAAAAGTACTTAGGATGAAATAATGTCAAACTGAATTTTATGTCAAGTCTTTTCAAATAGTGCTTTCATACTTAAATATTCTAAATGTGATTCAGTTAAAAAATATATTACAGCTATGCTATTTTTGAAAGGTTTATTTCAGCGAAATCGCGGATGACATCTATTCCAATAGTAAGACTTCTGTATTCACGTTTATACGAGTCGCCGACTTAAGCGACATGCGTATCGTGGACATCGGATGCGGACTGCGTCATGCTCTCGCTCTGACTAACATTGGAAAGGTAAGTAAAAGATTAAACTATTACAATGATAACGATAATAATCATTCTCATAAACTAAACAATTGTTTGTTATTTAGGTGTATGAATGGGGAAAAGAGAATTGGGAAGAAAATTATTCGAAAGAAAGTGATTCGGAAGAAAGTGATTGGGAAGAAAATGATAGTCAGGTTGGTAACGAAAACACAGCTCATTTTAGTGTACCGTGGCAGGTGAAACATGAATTGGAAAAAAAGAAAGTTGTCCTTATCGTGTGTGGTGAAACCTTCAACATAGTTGTAACTGACGAAAATACAATATACGGTTGGGGCAATAACACGGGCGGCCAGATTTCAATCGTCTGGCAGCAAAAATATTACAAATTCCCACGCGAAATTATCACAATCTCGGATAAAATAAGTAAATTTTTTTTTAAATTTATGTGTGACATTTCGTCTCTAAGAATGTTACATTATCGAATATCTTCATGGGAGATTGACGTTTTAGTTAAGGTAGTCTGCGGACGCATTCATGTGTTGGCGCTCACAAATAAAGGAGAAGTCTATGCCTGGGGCGATAACAGTCGTGGACAAGTGGGAGTAAATAACAACGAGACTTCCGGTCCGACCGTGGTAACTCATTATTAATAAAAAACTTTTTAGTTATTGCTATGATGAGTGGAATGATGAACAGAATAATAAGGAAAGATATGATCGACAGGTGAACGTCCCCGAGATGGGAAAGGTTTTGGATATCGCTGCTTGTGATGACTTCAGCGTTGCCGTTGGCTATGATAGGATTATCTATGTGTGGGGTTTCTTTTATTACGAAAAAATTACTATCCCGTTTCCTACAAAGTTTTCGAACATTCATGACCTGTTTGCGCACAGTAGGTCAATAAGCACGCACAATTCATTGATTTTGTTTACGAATAATTTCAAGTATGTTAAAGAAGTGTTGAATATATTGGAGTCTCTAAAAGCAATATTTGATGATCCGGTATGTTTCATTATTATTCTATATGCATTCCTTTTATTTTAGCATAAAACTATATGTGATACATATTTACATTTTAATTTGGTTGTATAGAGAATAGAGATTTATAAGAGATTTGTAGATTTTGTAAAAAAGAATTAGGGGAACTTTTTTTTATACTAGAAAAAATAAATTGCAATCGTTAATGATTGTTTTGATTGAAACTTCTGTTCTCAATCCAGTCCTATATTGAATTATATTATTAAAAATAAAAAATTACCTATTTTTATGATAATTTTTATATTAATCTTATATTATTATTTAATAATTTGTTCTTCAGTTGACGAGTGATCTTACCATACGAGTCGAAGGACGACCTATTTATGTTCACAAGGCTATCCTTAGGATTCGTTTTGTCAATATTTTAAGAACATGTTTCAACATGATTGGGCTAAAAATATTCAAAGGTAAACATTTAGAAAAGGAGGCTTGTATTTTTATTGACAATTTTTCAACTTTGGTTATTACATAATGCCACATGTTGCTTTTTAGCAGTACATCGGATTCATCACCAGTATACACCGTATCAGATAAATTTTCTTATATCGTTTATAAAGCCTTTTTGAAATATTTATATTCCGGCACAATCGATTTACCCTCTAAAAACGCATTAGGTATTTGAAATTGTAAACGTAAATTATCACAAACTTAGAATTCAGAAACTGAAATGACACTTTATTACAGAACTTATGGAATTGGCCGAAATGTATTGTGAAACCAATCTTATAAAAGATTGCAGTCAGAAAATAAAGAAAGTCATCACTGTGTTAAATGTAGCCTTCTTCTACAATAAGGCGATCGAATACAATGCTGAGGTGAGTATCACAGTTTGGAGTTAATTACTATTAATGTTGGAAT
>JALHBL010000920.1:0-26594 GCA_023638675.1 Camponotus pennsylvanicus | reverse complement strand
TTTTGTTTTAATCGTTCGAATGATTTATTTATTCGACGACTCGTGCGTATGTGAACGCTATTTCCATATAGGTCAATAAATGATATTGCACAACTAGATTAATTCAAACCCTATAACTTTATTATACCGTAACGACCTTCTTGTTAATCGCACGGCGGTTGCTCTCTATCTATCATCTTTTCGCCCTCTACATCGTTACAGGCTGATTTTTAAGATGGCGCTATCATCAACAAGTAACACGCATGCTGCACTCAGACGCGCTAGTTTAAAATAAAATAATACATCATACATGCACACGCTTGAAGAAAAATAAAAAATGAAAACAATTGCGGACCACGCAACACGAACATGCAACATACCGCCGCCCTTGAAAGCATCGGCTTTCGAAAACAGAAAATTTCTTACTTGCGAAAAAAAAGAAACTTAAAACCAATATCATTATTCAATGGGTAAAAGGCATAATCTTGTGATAGGTCGCTTATAAACTCCTTTTGCAGTTCGCACAGAAACAACACGAATAATGTTGTCTTTACCAGGAAAGATTTCCTCAACTCGAGCTAAACTCCAACATAGGGGTGGTATATTATCTTCTTGTACTATCACCATTTGTCCTACTTTGATAGGTTCATCTGCTGTATTCCATTTGACTCGGGCTTGACAGTTATGAAGGTATTCTTTTAGCCATCGCTGCCAGAAGTGTTGTTTTAATTGTTCCACACGTTGCCATCGCGATAATCTGTTGGTAGGTAATTCCATAATATTGGGTTCCGGATAAGCCATCAATGAGCATCCAATAATAAAATGCGCTGGAGTGAGCGCGCTCAAGTCGTTAGGATCATTTGATAAAGGCGTGAGCGGTCTCGAATTCAATATAGCTTCAACTTGTGCTACCAATGTAAATAATTCGTCGTATCTTAATGAAGCTTCACCAATAATACGCTTTAAATGAAACTTGGTACTTTTGATAGCTGCTTCCCATATACCACCCATATGCGGAGCTCTAGGTGGTATAAAATGCCATCTTATTTTTTCAAAGGTCATATAGTCTACTATCCTTTGTTTAAATACATCATCATTGAACAGTTTATACAATTCATCAAGTTCACGCCTTGCTCCGACAAAATTCAAACCATTATCCGAATACACATCAGTGGGACGTCCCCTTCTAGAAATAAATCGCTTGAACACGTTCAAGAAAGCTTCTGTGGAAAGATCTGCCGCCAATTCTATGTGTACTGCCTTCGTGGCCAAACATATGAACAACGCTATATAACATTTTATTGTTTTAGCATTTTTTCGCCGGCCTTCTTTATACAAGAAGGGTCCCGCATAATCGACACCGCAGTTTTGAAATACATTACCGTATTTACTCGCATTTCCGGTAAATCTGACATTAGTGTTGTACTTAATTTCGGAGCATTACGCACGCATACAATGCACTTTTTTATTAAATTGCGAACAGTACTTCGCGCGGCAATAGGCCAGTAATTTTGACGCACGGCCATCAAAGTAGCTTGTGTTCCCGCGTGCAAATGTCGTTCGTGTTCATGTATAATAATCAGTCGAGTGAATGCATGTTTGCCAGGTAGTAATATCGGGTGTTTAATATTATACGATACGCTTGCATACCTCAATCGACCACCAACTCTTAAAACGCCATTAGAATCAATAAACGGATTTAGCTTTAATATATTACTGTTTTTGCTCAAAGACTTATTATTCTGGAGCAAATATAGTTCCGTTCTAAAATTTTCACGTTGCACTATTCTTATCAAAGTTAATCTTGATCGCTCTAATTCTTCGATAGATAACGGTTGGCAAATCCCTTCATTATTTAACGATAAGTCATTTAATCTCTTTATCCTACAGTTTGTTATGAATCTGTAACAAAATGCAATAACGCGTATGAGACGAGATAATTTGGAGAATCGATCAAAGATATCTGGTTGTTCGAGATTGACATTAACTAACAAGCTTGTAGCTCTCCTCTCAGGTAGTTCCGCATCCGATACATGAAAGCTCCCAGAAGGCCATTCACTTTGATTTAATTTTAGCCAAAAAGGACCAAACCACCATAATTTTAATTTATGTAATAAATCAGGCATAATGCCCCTAGAAAGTGGGTCGGCTGGATTTTCCTGACTGACTACATGTTTCCAATCCTTAACATTTGTAAGCCGTTGTATCTCAGCAACACGATTTGCTACAAACGGCGTCCATTGGCGACTATTATTTTGCAACCAACACAATACAATACGTGAATCAGTCCATAAATGTATAGAATTGACAGTAAAAGGCAAAGCGTCTAACACCTTTTTTGTAAGTTGAGCCAATAACAACGCTCCGCAAAGTTCGAGTCGCGGGATTGATATTGTCTTAAGAGGTGCTACCCTGGATTTGGAACATAACAAATGACTCTCACATTTACCATTGCTCAAAACAGATCGAATATAAATGCATGCTCCATATGCACGTTGACTGGCATCCGAAAATCCATGAATTTCTAGAATTTTCGATCCCTGCTCTTGTTTGAAGGTAATCACCTTACGTGGTATTTCGATGTCACTAAGAAATTGTATTTTACTCTCATACTCTCTCCACAACGTATGTAACTCATTGGATATGGATTCGTCCCAATCAATCTTAGCTTGCCATAGTTCTTGCATTATAAGTTTAGCGATTATAACAGACGGTCCTAACCATCCTAAAGGATCAAACACTAAAGCTATTCTGGACAAGATGCTACGTTTAGTAGGCCTTTCTAATGGTGGGAGATGCCCTATACCTGTGAATTTGAATACATCCGATTCACAATTCCAAATTACACCAAGAGCTCTAGTTTCATTATTATGACTACTAGTTAATTCAAATTCTTTCTCATAAAGACCTTCAATATCTCGAAGAGAAAAATGATTGGATGACCATTTTGTCAATTCAAATCTACCTTTCATGAGTAGTTCTATAGTTTCCCTTTTGATTTCTAATGCCTCTTGTATCGTTGATGCGCCTGTGAGTAAGTCATCAACATAAAAATCACGTAACGCTACCTTTGAACCATGGGGAAATAATTTTGCTTCCTCTTCAGCAAGTTTACGAATCGTTCTGATAGCTAGGAATGAAGCTGGAGCCATACCGTATGTGAGAGTAAGAAGCTCAAAAATTTTCATTTCATCTTGCGGAGTTTCTCGCCAAAAGACACGCTGTAAGGATCTTTGAGATTCATCAATAAGAATTTGCCTATACATCTTAGTGATGTCGGCTGTCATTGCATACTGAAATGTGCGAAAACGTGTTAGAATAGAGAATAAGTCTTGTTGAATGGTCGGACCGACTAATAACGTGTCGTTCAACGATAATCCTGATGTACCTTTACACGATGCGTCGAACACCACTCTTAACTTAGTCGTAGTACTAGTGTCCTTGAACACTGCGTGATGTGGCAGGTAATAATGTGGCGTCGCGTCATTTGTCTTAAGATCCTTAATTTCACGCATATGATTCAGATTAATATACTCTTTCATGAATTCCTTATATTGCGAATATATCAAAGGCTGCCTTATCAAACGTTTTTCCAGATTGATAAAACGATTTTTCGCAATTTCTCTAGTGTCACCTAATTGCTGGAACTTTTCGTGATTCACAGGCATTTTAACTATGAAGCGACCTTTCCTATTTCGACGCACGTTTTGATGAAAATGTGCTTCGCAATTTCTTTCATCAATAGTATATTGAGACATGTTATCCAAAGGAATATTATGTTCGATTTCCCAAAATCTGCTAATGGATTTATTTAGCTGTTCGACCGCTGTCAGATGACATGCTGCTGTAACCTTCCTACTTGGGGGCCCGTAACTCCTACCAGAAAGCACCCACCCGAGTTTAGTTTTTTGCAATGTAGGATGCGTCTTGCATTGTCTTATCTGACCAACACAAACGAGTTGCCAAAATATTTCAGCTCCTATGAGCATATCGATTTCACTTGGAATGTTAAAATTAGGATCAGCAAGTACTATGTTAGATAGAATTCTAAATTCTGAAATGTGGCAAAATTCCTGTGGCAGACTTTGTGTAATTCTAGGAAGTACTATACATTCGAGATTGTTTGTATATGCATTTACCCGAGATCGAAAACTAATATTAACCATTCTTTTTGATTCGAACGTTCCTTCTGCGACCGACGACATTGAAATATGTAAAGAACGAGTGTCAAGTTGTAGCTTGTTTACAAAATCTTCCGTGACAAAATTTAGTTGAGAACCATTATCCAACAAGACTCTACAACCATGCGATTGTCCTTTATGATCATATACGTTCACTATCGCCGTTGAAAGAAAGATTTTAGACGCGTTGTTAATTTGGCTGCATTGAGTTACTACAGGCGATGAAGTATTTGCTGGAGATACGTTTATTGGATTGGAAGTTGTAACGGTTGCTTGATTATCACCCTTTGCATTATCGCTCCTTGACGATTCGAAATGTAACAATGTATTATGTGCTTTTCCACATTTACGACAAAAACTGGAAGTACAATTCCTAGCCTGATGATTATTTGACCTTAAACAATTGACGCACAAATGAGCATTCTTTATGATTTCGAAACGTTTCTCGACAGGAAGTTTGCGAAATGACTCGCATTGAAATATAAAATGCTTATTTTTACAATGAATGCAAGCCTGATTCGATGTAGTTACATGTGCGCTTGGATTTTTGGCCCTCTGTGAGCTATTCGATGCATCGGAACTACCCCGTCCTGCGGATTTACTCGAAATCGTTTCCAAAGCTTGACATCGTTTAGACAAAAATTCAGTTAGCTGTTTGAACGTGGGAATGGTCGTATCTGTGCGGCTTGTCTCCCATTCCTTTACTGTAACAGAGTCAAGTTTAGTTAATAACAGGTGAATCATTATATCGTCCCAATTATCTACCGGTCTTTGAAGTGCCTTAAGAGCTCTAAAATGTTTAAGTATGTTATCAAGTAGGCTACGCAAAGTTGCACAATTTTCCTTATGAATCGGAGCGATCTCAAACATGGCCTTAATGTGTGTTTGAACTATGCGCCTTTTATTATCGAAGCGTTCGTTTAATAGTTGCCACACTTCTAAATAATTATCCGTTGTGATATCAAAAGATTTGATGACTTCCGCGGCATTATCCTTTAATGAAGAACGCAAGTAATGAAATTTTTGAATAGCTGATAAATTTTCATTTGCATGAATAAGCTTTTCAAATGAATCATGAAAGGTATACCAATCTTCATATGATCCCGAGAAACTTGGCAATTGAATCTTTGGCAATCGAATATGAGACTCTGAATTATTTTGATGTACCGTTCGATTGCGTACGTTAGCATTCGATTGAGGCATGACGTCCGTTTGTTCGAGCGCGCTGAGACGCTCCTCATATACAGACATAAGTTGAAAATACGCTTCTTCAAATCGCGCACGATCTTCCGCATGAATCGCTAATATATTTTCATCGGCATCCGAGGTCAAACATTCAATTCGCGTTTGTACCTCATCGTATTGTTCAAATAGATTTGCTAATTTTCGTTTACGTTCAGCTATCTCGAATTTCGTAGCGTGTTCGGATTGCTCAGAGTGTATATACGTTCTAAGTCGCGTAGCCGCGGCCTTTATACTCTTTCGTCTTGTTTTCGCTTCGCTTTCGGACAAAGACATTTTACCGTTTGTTTAACAATACGTAGAAATCTAACCTACTTGTAATGACGCTTAAATTGTAGTGTATCGCGCCTTATGCTATTTACAGTTTTCGATGCTGTGATCTGTCGTATGAGTATTCCAGTACCAATGGCTGTAGCAATTCCACGTGTATTTTTTGAATGTTCCTCGTCTGATTTATTGTACGTCGATGGATGGCTCGCTTCGACTCGTTTTTTTAATGGCTGCGTGTACGACGTGGATGCGAGTTCTTTCTCGTTGCGGTCGGGCATAACCTCATCCGGCTCGAAGGACCAATGTTTTGTTTTAATCGTTCGAATGATTTATTTATTCGACGACTCGTGCGTATGTGAACGCTATTTCCATATAGGTCAATAAATGATATTGCACAACTAGATTAATTCAAACTCCTATAACTTTATTATACCGTAACGACCTTCTTGTTAATCGCACGGCGGTTGCTCTCTATCTATATCTTTTCGCCCTCTACATCGTTACAGGCTGATTTTTAAGATGGCGCTATCATCAACAAGTAACACGCATGCTGCACTCAGACGCGCTAGTTTAAAATAAAATAATACATCATACATGCACACGCTTGAAGAAAAATAAAAAATGAAAACAATTGCGGACCACGCAACACGAACATGCAACATCATTTGTTCGAAGCTCGTATCGCGAGAGTTTCCGATGTGATCCTCGGGAATAGAGGGAAACGTTTCTCTTATAAAGTTTCGTTTTTCGATACTCCCAACCGTCGTAAACACTTCGCAACCCTCGTAAAGGGCAAGATAAATGGCAGCTTGACCAACACCTCCCGTACCAGAGTGAATCAATACTTTGTCGTCTTTTTTCATTTTACCGCTCAAATACAAAGCGTAATAGCACGTGCTATATACACAAGGAATCGTCGCGGCGTCTTCCATCGTCCATTTGTCGGGTATGATCCAAGTAAGATATTTGTCAAACATGCGAATATTTGTCATTCCTCTGAAAATAATAAATTAGAAAATCATATAAAAATATTATATTAAAATTAAGTCAAAGAAATTTTTTTTGTGAATAATATTTTAACAATAAAAAAAATAATGTAAAATATAGCAATTTTTTCATTTCTTACTTCATCAAAAACGTTTCTAATTTAAATATGAGAAATTTATATTTTATATCGTTTAGTTTTAAAGAACATATTCACATTTTTCTAATAATATATTCACACACATATTAAGATTCTATCAAGTTTCTATCAATACCCAATATTCACTTACCCCGTTGAAAACAACCCCATTATTCTTTGTCCAGTTTTATTAAAACCAGCAAATTCCATTCCAATTAAAGATTTATTTCGATCGGTAGATTCGATGGTGAGTCTACCGCTAGCTATCATGACATCTCTAAAATTGATAGATGCATAGACTATTCTTACTAGATTTTCCTCATTACTGTTGAAAGATATTCTACTTTGTATCCAACAAAAAGTACTCAGATCACCTCGCACCTAAAATAAATAAATGTAACAAGTTATTTTAAGCCTAAAGTTACAATAAGAAAAACTATTACTTAATTTATGAAGGAAAATATCACAAATTATCATTATTTCAATTTGGTAAGACTTCCGAATAGCCCCTACCTCCGAATTTGATGAAACTTCCAGCATTTGAAGACTATAACAGAACACATTCACACCATAAAGGATTTTTTGCGGAAACGAGTAGAAGCAAAGAAACTCAAAAAAGAAAGTTTTCATATATTTCGCAAAAGATACTTATATAAATATCAGAAACGTATCAAGAGACACGGTAGTGTCTTGCGTCGAGTTCATCTCTCTAGCAAGACGCGCGCCGTGTCTCTTTACGCGAGATGGGAAATTGAGACCAGTTCAGATTATTTCATATTATTATATTACGATAACCGCTGAACGGATCGAGCTCTTATTAGGCTTAATCGATAGCTTATGTTCGAATTATATAGTAAAAGTGTCTTTATTTTTACTCTATGAGCTGTAGAAGTGGAAATATCGCGATATATAATTCTAAAATCGTGAAAATACTATTAAGAAACGTCCACGTCGTGGTCATCAAACAATATATATAGAACACAATTTGGCGTACGACTGCCGCTGTCGACACCAGATGGCGATAGATCTGGCGTACGACTGTCGCTGTCGATAATATATACACGTATTAACACACGTACGCAACACATGTTACAACAAGTGCTTTAATGTGTCTTGTACGGTGCAAATGTTTGTCGGAATTGACTGTAAGTAAGTTAATAATTAATTAATCGCGTTTAATACAAATACAGGTGAGTTTTATTGTTTGTGTCAATCTTTTTATCATGCGGGAGATTACCGACTGCATAATAAATTGATCGGTACATAAATTAAATGTGTCAATTATTTAGATCGATCGTATCGAAGACCCGAATATAATGTATATAATAATAATAATAATAATAATACTAAATATGTAACTTTAATAATAATAATAGCAATAAATTCATACTATATAATTTCGGCTTTTAATTTGTTTTAATTGTATACATTATATTTGGGTTTTCGATATATAAGGTCGATCCAATTAATTGACATTTATGTACCGATCAATTTATTATGTAGTCATCTCCCGCATGATAAAAAGATTGACACAAGCAATAATAAAACTCACCCTGTATATGTAAAATGAAAATATCTATGCATTTCGACATGTATACAAGTTCATGTATTAAAGCATTTCACACACATTAAGTTAACGTTTATGTCTTTAATTTATAATTTTATATAAACTATTTGTCTTTAATTTATAACTTTATATAAACTATTTGTGTTGCTGAACGTGCATAAGTAAGATTTTGCATTAAAAAGAAAACTAAAATACAAAATTAAGAAACTTTAAATTAATATAAAATTAAGTAAAAAAATTTAATAAAATTAAGTAAAAAATTTAATAAAAAAAGTAAAAGTGCTACATATTTTTAAAGACATAATAAACTTTATCTTAACATAAAATTAACTGTATAATCACATTAATCCGGTACAATATTGTTATTATTGTACAATATTTTATATTAAGATAACGTTTATGTTTATAATTTATAACTTTATATAAACTATTTGTGTTGCTTTATATAAACTATTTGTGTTGCTGAACGTGCATAAGTAAGATAGACTTTGCATTAAAAAGAAAACGAAAATACAAAATTAAGAAACTTTAATATAAAATTAAGTATATACTCAGTATACTCGCTATAATAGACACAGTCAATGCTGCTTGTTACTTATGCACGTTCAGCAACACAAATATAAAATCATATACATATAAAAAAAAGACTAATTTTTAAAGATATAAGAATAGTCATATAAAAAAAGTAAAAGTGCTACATATTTTTAAAGATTTTTTATACAAAAAGAAGTGATATCCCTAAAAAAATACCTTTTAAAAAAAGGTAAAGAAAAAGCGTCGAGTTCATCTAAAAACTATCTCACAAAAAATAGCTATCACAAAAACTAGCTACCTTTATTTACAAAAAGTACTGATATAAAAATTGCGTCAAGTTGGGGTGCAATTTCACTTTAACTTTGTTAGTGTTATTAAATTTTATACATATGTGCTTTTATATAATCCGCTGCTGACAAATAGGTAGAAGTTCCGTTTAAAATCTATTACATTTTTGTCATAAAGAAGAACATTTTTGTTAGTTGAATCAATTTTTAAAAATAAAAGATTACGTCAAATAATTTTTAAATTTTGTAGAAAATTAAAATAAGGTTAAAAAACTTATTTAAAAATTAAAAATTAAAAAAAATGAAAGATTACGTCAATAATTTTTAAATCTTCTACAAAAATAAAATAAAAGAACAAATTTTTTTAAAAATTAAAAATTAAAAAGAATATAAATTAAAAAAATTTTAAATAAAAAAACTCGGCGCGCTACCAATTTGATTGACAATAATAATAAATGAGCAATTACATACTAACATTATTTCAATAATTACTAGGCAGCGCCGAGTTTTTTATTTAAAATTTTTTTAATTTATATTCTTTTTAATTTTTAATTTTTAAAAAAATTTGTTCTTTTATTTTATTTTTGTAGAAGATTTAAAAATTATTGACGTAATCTTTCATTTTTTTTAATTTTTAATTTTTAAATAAGTTTTTTAACCTTATTTTAATTTTCTAGAAAATTTAAAAATTATTTGACGTAATCTTTTATTTTTAAAAATTGATTCAACTAACAAAAATGTTCTTCTTTATGACAAAAATGTAATAGATTTTAAACGGAACTTCTACCTATTTGTCAGCAGCGGATTATATAAAAGCACATATGTATAAAATTTAATAACACTAACAAAGTTAAAGTGAAATTGCACCCCAACTTGACGCAATTTTTATATCAGTACTTTTTGTAAATAAAGGTAGCTAGTTTTTGTGATAGCTATTTTTTGTGAGATAGTTTTTAGATGAACTCGACGCTTTTTCTTTACCTTTTTTTAAAAGGTATTTTTTTAGGGATATATATATACACACATATATATATACGTTTCTGTTACTTAAGTTTAAGTTAAGTTGTATAAGTTAATTGGAATTTAGGTTTAAAGTTAAGATTAGATACCTTGCCCACCGGTGGGGTGGTTGCGGGAGGGGGGCCGAAGGCCCCCTTGCACCCCCGCGCGCGCGCGCGCGTGTGTGTGTGTGTATACGTTTCTGATATTTATATAAGTATCTCTTGCGAAATATATAAAAACCTTCCTTTTTGAGTTTCTTTGCTTCTACTCGTTTCCGCAAAAAATCATTTATGGTGTGAATGTGTTCTGTTATAGTCTTCAAATGCTGGAAGTTTCATCAAATTCGGAGGTAGGGGCTATTCGGAAGTTGAGCCTTCAATTTTCTTAAATACCAAATCTTCTTGAAATCGTACCATTTGAGTAACATAAGCGCTCTGTACGAATTTTGGTTCTAATAATGGTAATGGAAAATGTCTGTAGGATCCCCAAATGCCGGAACGTATAACATTGATAGGTAAATCCAGCTGTAGCTGCCTCATGTATAACGATTCTTGCAATGAAAAAGCAAGCGCATCCCTATCTTGGATAAATACACTTCTAATCATTTCACCGCCCGGTTCTTTTTGCAAACAATTAACAAGGCCGAGTAGGCCGCATTCGAAGTCTCCTTCGGCGATGATTATAATCCTCGTATTTGTATTGTCATTTTTTACGTTCATGAATGATTTAATCTTATTTATCCACGAGAATTCGTAATTGTTTACATGCACAATCTGCTGATTCGTCTTAAAATCTTGTATTTTTCTTAATAATATAATTGTCTTATCGTTGGTGCGTTTTTCCAAAATTACTTTTAATCCATATTTGTCCAGACATGAGTAATCATAAATAGCATCTAACTCTTCCAATGTCAGAAGAAATCCCTTTGGCATTATGGCAGGCAACAATTGTTCGTATAAATCGTTTCTATTTTTTGTTAAAATTCCAAAACCTATAATCATCAAACAATTTTCATTTTTTGTCAGTTTTTCAAATTCCATGGTAGAAATATTGTTGGGCAAAGATATATCTTTGAATCGTTTGTTGATCGTTACTATTTTGATATTGTAACAAATTTGCGGTAAGTCGTCTAAAATTTTATAAACATGTAAAGAACTTAAATTCTACGGCATCACTTGATCGCTATTTTCGATAATTTCGATGACTTTTACGTTTATCATGTTGTGACACTCAAGTGCAACGTGCACCGACATTCTTATTGCATCTTGCAAAGATATCACATTTAGATCTCGATGAGCAACAAACTTGTATTCTTCAAAAATGGGGTTGGTTACATTTTGTCGACGAGATATAGCTGTAGCTATGAGACCGTGTATTTCTATTCCTCCAGATATCAAAACATCTAAGTGCTTATAATTTTGTACAAGGACTTCTGCGGATATGAAGACAATAGCATATCAAGTATATATTTTTCGAAAAATAATATTCGATTAAATATGTATATAATTACATTTATAATACTGTAAACTTACGTTTTTTTTCATTTGAAAGTTTTTCAATATATTTTATGTGAGATTTTGGATCAATTACCGCTTTACGAATTCTTGTTGGTACAAAAAGAGTTCTCGAATTCTGCCCTAAAATCATTATCTGTAACATATTGTCTATAAATGTTACCCAATTGTCAGTCCAGTCAATATGACCATTCTTTCCTGTAATTGACGCGCTTCTTAATCCACGAAATTCGCCGGTATATTGATAACCACGAAGTTTTAATTCTTTGTAAATATCTTTTATATTCATCTCCTCTTTGTCATTGTCATTTCGATCAATAAATGTGCTACATATTTTCTCGTCTTCAATATTACCTGGATTTCGTACTATTCCAGTGACAACAGCACTGTCCCCTTCGATTATTTCAAATTTGCAACTATCTATAAGAATACAATTATCAATTTCCGTTTGTAAATTAAATAGGGAGAGCTTTAGTTGCCAACATTCCCGATTGCCTACATCCCGATTGCCTACATGTATTATTGCACACACGAAAAAAATAAAGAAACGAAAGTACGATTGCACACATGACATTATTGCGCACATACACATTGCACACATGACATTATTGCACACATACACATTGCACACATGACATTATTGTTTACATGCACATTACACACATGATATTATTGCACGCATAAAATAAGAAAATCATATTAACACTTTCCAGACACGACTTTATTGCACACATGAAATTATTGCACACATGACATTATTGCGCACATGATATTATTGTACGCTTGCACGTTGCATACATGATGTTATTATACACATGCACATTGCACACATGATATTATTTCATGTAAAAAATAAAAATATAATTAGATGCTTTGGGCAAGATTTTCGTATGCGACCCATCTCCGAATTTGATCAATTTTTACAGACATATAGTACGCGTACTACATAAATAAAGTCGAATGCCACAAATGCGAATAGGCAGAAACGTTTTGTTCTTAAGGTATTCAAATTTTATTTTTACATCATGTTATTTATATTATGTTGAATTTTTCGATTGTGTAAGCACAAGATTCTCGATTCTTTGGAGAATTGAGTGGGTCACTCAGAATATAATGCAGCCCGAAATGACGTCTATAATTCTTCTGTTCCACATGGGTTTTCAACTTCCACGCGAAGCGAGATTCGTTTCTATTTCAAAGTATAGTCCTAGGTCCAAAATATTTTTGAATTCTAATATTTCTTTCTAAATGGAAATTTTAAATATTATTCATTTAAGAAGAGATAATTAAAATTAAAATATCAAAAATAAACGTTTCTACACAATAAACGTTTCTACACTTCGCTCTTATAGCATTCGATTTTATTTAGTACTATATGCTTGTAAAAGTTCATCGAATTCGAACGTGAGTCGCATACATTCAAAAGATTTTAAGATGGGATTATGTGAGCAATCCAGTATCAGTCTGCTTTTAATCGTGGATGTGTATGTGCGCAATAATGTCATGTGTGCAATCGTACTTTATTTTTTTCGTGTGTGCAATAATACATATAGGCAATCGGGACGTAGGCAATCGGGAATGTAGGCAACTGAAACCCTCCCTATTTAATTTACAAACGGAAATTCTATTCCATGTTTTATAACGAGATTCTATGTTATGTTTCATAACGAGAGGATGTTTTTAACGAAGAATAAATTCCAGCCGGCCTTCAACCGTGGAAATGAAATAGTGTAGAAAGGAAATACCAATCATTGTATACAATTTGCAAGTTAAATGAATAAATATAAATTTTAATTTTAATGAAAGTGTTCGTATAGCATTATTAATGGTCAAATAAGCGGTCAAATAGATCTGATATGCATTTACGTCAGAAACTTAGATATTTTAAGTAACCAATAGTATTAATAAATTACAGAAATTTAACTTAGCTATCGTATCTCTAAATTGCAACCTTTTGAGCATAGATTTTAGCAATACATTAATTAAAATAGTAAAAATAAAAATAATAATGAGATGTATAAAAATCAAACAAATCAACAAATTTACAATACATTTTCTATTGTTTGACTTATTTTTATATTTGTGAAACGGTCATTTATTATGTAAATTTTGATGCAACTGTAATTCCTAATTTTCATTATGTAAATTTTGATTCGACTGTAATTTCTATTTTTATCTTTGTACGCTAGCAATTTTTCGACGATTCTTTGTTTGACATTGGCTGCGTTCAGCAGAAAAAGCTGCTTTGCAACTGTTGTAAAATTCGTGAGCTTGATTGGTGTATGCTCTTAATTTTGACTGAATCTAAGAGCATACACCAATCAGATTCACGAATTTTACAACAGTTGCAAAGCAGCTTTTCCTGCTGAACGCAGTCATTGCGTTGCGAATTTAGGTCTTTTGAATTTTTTTTGATTATTACGTTTCTTTAAGTAGCATTGAAAAGGATCCAGAGAGGATCAAAACGTTTGCGTTCAATATTGTATTGAATTTTTATATCTAGCGACCATGTACTTCTTCTTTCGCTTAAATTATTATTTTTGAAATTTAATACACTTTTAAATTATTATCTGTTTGGATATTTGCGTAGCCTGTCAACGCTTGTGGTTTGATTGTCTTTTAATTATTAATTTTTTGAGTGTTAATAATTTATTTATTAGATACAAATCTTTTCGTAATTTATTTTTTTCAATTAAATCTTTTCGCTTATTCATATTTTGTTTTAAAAAACATTTATCTTTTTATATATCTAGATTACGAAATTATTTTAATTGTACAAGTTACCTTTTTGGACCATAAGATTTAAATCAACTGGATTTTGCTTTGACAGAACTGTAGAACGTAGGAAATTAACATCTTCAAATACAATTGGTACATCGAGAACATTTTGCTTTTTTAACCAGCCGATCATTTGCCACATCAGGAAAAGATATCCTGCAGCCGGTAATAAATTTTTTCTATTAACGACATGCCCGGTCATATATGTAAATTCTTCATCGAGTAAATTAATGGTAACATTTGCATCCCTAATCTGAAGTTTTCTTTGTCCGAAATAATGGTATACATACCAATCTTCGGAATGATCCCATCTGTAAAACGTGTTATTAATTTAAAAATACATAAAACATTAGCCTTATTAGCGTTTAACGTCGTTAGAAATAATGCAAATTAATTTTCCGCTTTTTAAATTCTGCTATTTTTTTTGTAATAAATATAACGTTGAAGAATCTTATGTTATATTAAGCAAAATTTACCTTATAAGATGAGAAATCATCGGTGTATTACGACTCACAGGAAACTTAACTTCTGGATATAAATTTGCGATTTGCAGCTGTAATCCTTCAATATAAAGTTTTCCAATTCCGTGTAAGAATATCTCAACGTTTGGTTTATGAAAAAATTTGTATAACGCGACATTTGTCACAGTTGCATTTAACGAATCATTAAGAATGTATTGTAGAATGTCGTGCGGCGCAATCTCAATCGTCACCGCGTCGTTTGGAATAAAACGCATAGCTTCTGAAAATACTACTGGGGCTAACAGACTATTTGTATAATATTTTGCTAGAGACGAGATATTTGGAGATGTGCTGAACCATTCATAGGATTTGTTCAACATGTTCAACCACTGAGCTCGGAGAGGCTTTCTGTGGCAATATCTGATGCAGGTATTCCAAAAGTTTAACTCTCGCAGGCTCGATGTAACGACTATGAAAAGGTACATGTCCAGAGGAAATTTCTTTTACAGAAATGTTGTCATTCTAAACAGAAGTAAATTTCCTTTAATAAACTCATTTTTACTTAATTCAACGTAATTATAAGCATAGATATGTTATTTGAACTTTGTAAGTGTTTCCAAACCTGTAGCTTAGCGAGGAATGCTCTCACAGAGCTTGTTGGTCCACTGATAATATAATTGTGCGGACTATTACAACAAGCTACATCGATATTCAATGGACACATATTCTTCATAGTTTTATAATCTAAATTAATTTCAGCCATCAAGCCGTCTATTATTTTTGACTTAAGAAATGCTAAACCGACATAATAAGCCAACATGATGGTTTCTTCGAGCGTCAAGCATCCATCGGCATATCCACAAACCAATTCGCCAATGGAATGACCCATTATTACATCAGGAGTGATACCAATACTTATTAAGAGATCAACTATTCCGATCTGTAATATACGTAATTTTTTTTATATATTTTAACACTTTCTATTTTTCTTTTAAATAAAATAATATTCTAAAATATTACTATAAATTTAACTTTCTGCATACAATTATGTAACATACGAAAGGCTCTTCTCAATTTAAATTCTTTTACAAGAATTTTGAGTTTTTTATGAAATACTGATCATTTTAAAGATACGGCGCTTCATTAGATAATACAAAAAAATTCCGCAATATATAGACGATATATTTTTGTTCGTACCTGTAATCCAATAAGGCCTACAAATAGGTTGACTACGTTATCGAGAATATATTTGTCTTTATTTATTAGAATATCTGTGAGAAATATATCATAAGGTTTCAAAACAGTATCGCATTTTTGGATTGCTTTAGCGAATACTGGAAATTCCATTAAAGCTCGACCTATATATATGTATCAATATTTAAAAGGGTATAATTATATTACACAACGTAGTCGATAAATTATTTTAAATTAAGTAATATTTTTATATAATTAATCTAAACATACATAAATGAAATCTCTAAAAATCGTTTATCTTTGTTGTGCACATGCTTTCTATATAGTATCATTATTATATTTCAGTTTAGTTCGTATCAAAGAATAGATTTTTTATATCTAAATGTAACTTAAGCAATTATTTAATAAAAATTTACAAACTAGAAATATTATAATTGTTAATTCTTTATTGTATATAAGAATATATATGTATGTATAATTTGAAAATCGTTAAACGTTAATTGCAAATAAACTTAATAATAATTATTATATTGTTACGCGCCCAAGTCATTACGGCCCTGTCATTGTCCGGATCCCGTAGTCAAGAAGATTATTTAAAAACAACGATGGTCAGCTGAATCGGAAGATAGCTGTCAAGCTATCCGGATGTGTTTTATATACGAGCCATTATTAAGCCGTTGTGTTATTAATCTGTTGTTTGTGTGTATTCTGTGTTTCGCATTAAAGTTCTTGTGTTCTCTAAAAGTGTCTTGTTATTACTCGCGGTCCGCGAGTGTCGTTGGTCCGCTAATCCGCGCTTCGATATATCTCGAAGCCCTTGCCCTGGGCGTAACAATATTGTAATATATTTGATTTATACTTGCCCATGTTAAAACACTGAGATCCAATTCCAGAAAATATGAAGCAAATCGGTCTTTTTGTATATAAGTTGCATCTTTTTTTAATTATTGCATTATCAGTTATTTTAGATCCAGCAATTATGTATCCTCTGTAGGGATGATCTTTTATATTGCCGCTATGAATACGATGCAGGAGAGATATATATTCTACATCTATTGATCGACTCTGTATCTATAAAGATATATTAGTTACTATAATTTTTAAAATAATTATCTTATAACATTTTAATAGATTATTCTTCTTTGAAGTTAATTATAATTAAAAACTTAGTTAAGCAAATGTTTTATATATTTGATTTTGAAAAATTTGAGTGCCTTTAAAATATTCTATAATTTATTTCGTTGCCATGTTGAACATTATGTAATCACTTTAACCAACTAGATATATTAAAAGATGCGTTTCGAGAACAATCGATTTTAATACGTCTTGTTAGACCTGTTCATATAATATTCTACCCTTTTTTTTCATGTTTATTGACTAAAACCAATTTGAATCTATCTCTATAATTTTTATATTTAGATCTCATTATTAAAATTAGTATTTTAATACGTGATTAATATACTTTAATTAAATATAATTTACTTATTATATTAACAATGATTTTTTAAAATTCTTTATATAAACAATTTTTTAAATCATTTTTACCTTTTATTTCGTAATAATATATTTTTTATTTTTTGCGTTATATTTAATAGTAATATATACTTACGTCATCTAACATGATTTTAACTGCTTCTTCGGTACGTCCAGATATAACTACAAGCTTAGGTAAATTATTATTTGTTTCATTGACTTTAATTTTCGAATTTGATTTCAATAATAAATGGGAATTAGCACCACCAAATCCGAAGGAATTAATACCGACGTAGCCACCCTTCCATTCTGTCGGTTCAGTGATTATTTTTACTCTTCCTTCAATGATAGCAGTCATATTCTTTCGTGGATGTTTACAATGTATAGTAGGAGCGATTATACCAGTTTCCATCGCAATTAAAACCTTTATAAGATAAATATATTTGTTATAATGCATATAGATAAAAATATCTTAGTTCTTTAATCATAATAAATAATAATTATAATAAATAATCAAAAATGACAGATAAATAAAAAATATATAAGTTTATATATACATTAGATTACATAGATGTATTAACTCTATGTTGTAAATCTTTGTGGTAAACTTTACCTTTGCAATTTGACAATGACCGCTGGCGGCTTCAGAATGTCCAAGATTTGATTTTACTGAACCTATTAATAGACGAAAATCTCTTTTAATGCATATAGCTTCGTCGATTGCTTGAAGCTCCACGGGATCGCCGACTAGAGTGCCAGTTGCATGAGCTTCTAGGTAAGATAGCTCAAGAGGCGAAACGTTACATTCTTTGTAAAATTCTTCCAATAATATTTTTTGTTTATCTAATGATGGAAAAGTAATTCCTTCTTCTTTGAAACCATCGCAGTTGGTTTTTCCATAAATAAAAGTCGCATAGATTCTTCTTGCATCTTTTGCTTTTTGCAGGTATACTACTACAGCCGCATCACTACGCATGTAACCGCTACTTTCTTCATCGTAAGGTTTACAGTAGCCATCGCCAGATAAAACTCCTAAAATATCAGTCATTTATTACGATTGAATATAAAAAATGTTATTTACTTTTTTATTCCCGGTTTCCTAATTAATATATCAAATATTTGAAAATTTTGATAAATATGTAAACTAAGTGAATCAGTTATATTGTTATATTCTGGCGAAAACTTTGATGAATATGTAAAATATTTGAAAACTTTGATAAATATATTAAATAAGCAAATCAATTATATTGGTATATTTTGAAAAGAGAAACTATTAGATCAAATATTATGTTAATTAATGCACCAATAATAAGTTATACCATTTACACAATCTCGAATACAACATCTTTGAACATAATATTATTTTTCACATACCCAAACGATAAAACTGGTAAGTTACAAAAGGATGAATGCATAAATTGACACTAGCGACAATAGCCGCGTCGCAAATTCCAGATCGAATCAAATTGTAAGCTTCCACCATAGCAAAATGGCTCGAGCTACATGCGGTATCGATGTTATATGATGGTCCAGTAACGTTGAGCCAGTAAGAAATTTTATTTGCCAACATACTTTTACTGCAACCAAGTATGGGTAATCCAGCAACCTAATTACGATAGTTTTTATCCCTAAAAAAATACCTTTTAAAAAAAGGTAAAGAAAAAGCGTCGAGTTCATCTAAAAACCATCTCACAAAAAATAGCTATCACAAAAACTAGCTACCTTTATGTAAAATAATAAAAAATTAACTGTGAAAAATTTTCACAAAAAATAGTTATCTAAAAATTGTTTCACAAAAATAGCTATCACAAAAAATAGCTCTTTATGTAAAAATTTATTACAAAAAGTACTGATATGAAAAATTGCGTCAAGTTGGGGTGCAATTTCACTTTAAGTTTGTTAGTGTTATAAAATTTTATACATATGTGCTTTTATATAATTCGCTGCTGACAAATAGGTAGAAGTTCCGTTTAAAATCTACATTACATTTTTGTCATAAAGAAGAATATTTTTGTTAGAGTTGATTACGTCAAATGATTTTTAAATTTTCTAGAAAATTAAAATAAGATTAAAAAACTTATTTAAAAATTAAAAATTAAAAAAAATGAAAGATTACGTCAATAATTTTTCAATCTTCTACAAAAATAAAATAAAAGAACAAATTTTTTTAAAAATTAAAAATTAAAAAAAATATAAATTAAAAAAATTTTAAATAAAAAAACTCGGCGCTACCTAGTAATTATTGAAATAATGTTAATATGTAATTGTTCATTTATTATTATTGCCAATCAAATTGGTAGCGCGCCGAGTTTTTTTATTTAAAATTTTTTTAATTTATATTTTTTTTTAATTTTTAATTTTTAAAAAAATTTTCTTTTATTTTATTTTTGTAGAAGATTGAAAAATTATTGACGTAATTATTGACGTGTCTCTTTACGCGAGACGGGAAATTGAGACCAGTTCAGATTATTTCATATTATTATATTACGATAACCGCTGAACGGATCGAGCTCTTATTAGGCTTAATCGATAGCTTATGTTCGAATTATATAGTAAAAGTGTCTTTATTTTTACTCTACGAGCTGTAGAAGTGGAAATATCGCGATATATAATTCTAAAATCGTGAAAATACGATTAAGAAACGTCCACGTCGTGGTCATCATCAAACAATATATATAGAACAAAATTTGGCGTCCGACTGCCGCTGTCGACACCAGATGGCGGAGGCGCTGACGCCTGGCGCTTCGTAATTGACATATACATGTCAAACATATACATGTCAAATTAAGAGACACGGTAGTGTCTTGCGTCGATTATTGATATGAATAAATTGTTATCAATAAATTAATATATACATGTCAAACATATCCATGTCAAATTATTATTGATATGAATAAATTGTTATCAATAAATTAATAATAATTACTTTTATTTACAGCAGTCATATTAATAAATAATATAATATAACATAATGAGAGAAAATAATCTTCTGCATAGTCATATAATTATGATTATATGATATTTCTACAATCATTCTTGACTATGCAGCAAATATATAAATCTATGATTGCAGAAATACTATATAATCAATTATGTGGCTACGCAGAAGATTCTCTCTCTCACATTATGTTATATTATTGTTGTATTATTTATTATTATGACTACGCTGCAAATATATAAACTTTTACATAATATGTACTACTATGGAATGATACAGCAGGAAATGGAAAAGAACCAGAAATAAAATGGTTTGTGATTTCAGAAACGGTGCACCATAAAAATATAAAACTTGTACTGTTAGATAAAATTTCTACAAAGATTAATTTAACGTATAATAATAATTTTTAAAAATCACCCCTTGGGGGTGAAAGCTAATATTTCAAAAACGGTGCACCACAAAAATATAAAACCTGTACTATTAGTTATGACTTGTAGAAAGACTAATTAAGCGTATAATAATAATTTTTAAAAACAACCCCTTGGGGGTGAAATCTAATATTTCAGAAACGGTGCACCACAAAAATATAAAATCTGTACTGTTAATTATGACTTGTAGAAAGACTAATTAAGCGTATAATAACAATTTTTAAAAACCACCCCTTGGGGGTGAAATCTAATATTTCAGAAACGGTATACCACAAAAATATAAAACCTATGCCGTTAGTTAAGGTTTCTACAAAGACTAATTAGCGTATAATAATAATTTTTAAAAACCACCCCTTAGGGGTGAAATCTAATATTTCAGAAACGGTGCACCACAAAAATATAAAACCTGTACTATTAGTTATGACTTGTAGAAAGACTAATTAAGTGTATAATAACAATTTTTAAAAACCACCCTTTGGGGGTGAAATCTAATATCAGAAACGGTATACCACAAAAATATAAAACCTGTGCCGTTAGTTAAGGTTTCTACGAAGACTAATTTAGCGTATAATAATAATTCTTAAAAACCACCCCTTGGGGGTAAAATCTAATATTTTAGAAACGGTGCACCACAAAAATATAAAATCTGTACTGTTAGTTATGACTTCTAGAAAGACTAATTAAGCGTATAATAACAATTTTGAAAAACCACCCCTTGGGGGTGAAATATAATATTTCAGAAACGGTGCACCACAAAAATATAAAACCTGTACTATTAGTTATGACTTGTAGAAAGACTAATTTGGCGTATAATAATAATTTTTTAAAAACCACCCCTTGGAGGTGAAATCTAATATTTCAGAAACGGTGCACCACAAAAATATAAAACCTGTACTATTAGTTATGACTTGTAGAAAGACTAATTTATGGCGTATAATAATAATTTTTAAAAACCACCCCTTGGAGGTGAAATCTAATATTTCAGAAACGGTGCACCACAAAAATATAAAACCTGTATTATTAGTTATGACTTGTAGAAAGACTAATTAAGCGTATAATAACAATTTTTGAAAACCACCCCTTGGGGGTGAAAACTAATATCAGAAACGGTATACCACAAAAACATAAAACTTGTGCCATTAGTTAAGGTTTCTACAAAGACTAATTTAGCGTATAATAATAATTTCTAAAAACCACCCCTTGTGAATAAAACCTAATATTTCAGTAACGGTATACCACAAAAACATAAAACCTGTGCCGTTAGTTAAGGTTTCTACAAAGACTAATTTACCGTATAATAACAATTTTTAAAAACCACCCCTTGGGGGTGAAATCTAATATTTCAGAAACGGTATACCACAAAAATATAAAACCTATGCCGTTAGTTAAGGTTTCTACAAAGACTAATTAGCGTATAATAATAATTTTTAAAAACCACCCCTTAGGGGTGAAATTTTTCCCCCCAAAAATATAAAACCTGTACTATTATTATACTTGTAGACTAATTAATGTATAATAACGTTTTTAAAAACCACCCTTGGGGGTGAAATCTAATATCAGAAACGGTATACCACAAAAATATAAAACCTGTTGTTAAGGTTTCTACAAAAAAATTTAGTAAAAAAAAAATTTTAAAAACCACCCCTTGGGGTGAAATCTAATATTTTAGAAACGGTGCACCACAAAAATATAAAATCTGTACTGTTAGTTATGACTTCTAGAAAGACTAATTAAGCGTATAATAACAATTTTTAAAAACCACCCCTTGGGGGTGAAATATAATATTTCAGAAACGGTGCACCACAAAAATATAAAATCTGTACTGTTAGTTATGACTTCTAGAAAGACTAATTAAGCGTATAATAACAATTTTGAAAAACCACCCCTTGGGGGTGAAATATAATATTTCAGAAACGGTGCACCACAAAAATATAAAACCTGTACTATTAGTTATGACTTGTAGAAAGACTAATTTGGCGTATAATAATAATTTTTAAAAACCACCCCTTGGAGGTGAAATCTAATATTTCAGAAACGGTGCACCACAAAAATACAAAACCTGTACTATTAGTTATGACTTGTAGAAAGACTAATTAAGCGTATAATAACAATTTTTGAAAACCACCCCTTGGGGGTGAAAACTAATATCAGAAACGGTATACCACAAAAACATAAAACTTGTGCCATTAGTTAAGGTTTCTACAAAGACTAATTTAGCGTATAATAATAATTTCTAAAAACCACTCCTTGTGAATGAAACCTAATATTTCAGTAACGTTATACCACAAAAACATAAAACCTGTGCCGTTAGTTAAGGTTTCTACAAAGACTAATTTACCGTATAATAACAATTTTTAAAAACCACCCCTTGGGGGTGAAATCTAATATTTCAGAGACGTAGTCACAAAAATATAAAATCTATGCCGTTAGTTGAGGTTTCTACAAAGACTAATTTAGCGTATAATAATAATTTTTAAAAACCACCCCTTGAAGGTGAAATCTAATATTTTAGAAACGGTGCACCACAGAAATATAAAACCTGTACTGTTAGTTATGACTTGTAGAAAGACTAATTTACCGTACAGTAACAATTTTCAAAAATAAAATATTATCCCTAAAAATAATTTACTAATATTTTCCCCCAAAAAAATAATTTACAGGAAGCATATAAAATTTGACAAAAAGATGTGAAATCCCTCTAAAAAAAACCTTGCAAAGGTAAAAAAAATACGCCAAGTACATAAAAAATATTTCGCTTTGTATACAACAAAACGTTTAATAAAAAAAATGTCCCTAAGAATAATTTACAAAAATTATCCCCCAAAAATTAATTTGTAGAAAGGATATAAAATTTTACAAAAAGATGTAATATCCCTCTAAAAAAAACCTTACAAAGGTTAAAAAAATACGCCAAGTATATAAAAAATATTCTACCTTATATGCAACAAAATGTTTAATGAAAAAAGTCCTAAAAATAATTTATAATAATTTTCCCTTACAAAACCATTTTTCTGAAAAACAAAACCTCAACAAATAATTATCATAAAAAAATATAAAAAAATAAAATATCAAAACTAAATAGGAAATCAATAATTACTATTAGCCAAGTACCTAAGAGCAATTTGCAAATTTGATATAATACTTGCCATGAAATCAATTTTACATTGTAGAAATATTATACATAAATTCTCCCTAAAAAATTAAAACGCATTTTATATTTATTCAGACAAACTTGATTTTTAAAATATTTAAAATCAACACTAAATGAGAATTAGGATTCTTTTAATTCCTAAAACATTTTTTATATAATGTATATAATTTAAGAAAAAACGTTTTACGCAAGTTTTAAATCGCACAGTCTTTAAATCGAAGTAAGTTATGAAAACTGGCGTGCCCGGATCGTTTACATTATAAACAAATATATCCCCAATAAAATGTAAAATCTTAGACATTATACAATTAAATATTAAATCTGTGCTTGATTACGATCTGGGCACGCCAAGTTTTCATAACTTACTTCGATTTAAAGACTGTGCGATTTAAAACTTGCGTAAAACGTTTTTTTCTTAAATTATATACATTATATAAAAAATGTTTTAGGAATTAAAAGAATCCTAATTCTCATTTAGTGTTGATTTTAAATATTTTAAAAATCAAGTTTGTCTGAATAAATATAAAATGCGTTTTAATTTTTTAGGGAGAACTTATGTATAATATTTTTACAATGTAAAATTGATTTCATGGCAAGTATTATATCAAATTTGCAAATTGCTCTTAGGTACTTGGCTAATAGTAATTATTGATTTCCTATTTAGTTTTGATATTTTATTTTTTTATATTTTTTTATGATAATTATTTGTTGAGGTTTTGTTTTTCAGAAAAATGGTTTTGTAAGGGAAAATTATTATAAATTATTTTTAGGACTTTTTTCATTAAACATTTTGTTGCATATAAGGTAGAATATTTTTTATGTACTTGGCGTATTTTGTTAACCTTTGTAAGGTTTTTTTTAGAGGTATAAGTATGTGCAGAGAAGGAACATCTAATATTTGGATCGAAGCTAATGATGCTCAAGTTAAGAAAAAACAATGGCCTAGAGGTGGTAAAAATGTTTGTTTACTTTTCCTACGAAGAATGTCTAATAAGTAATATATAAATATATCCAATATGATAAAATTAATAATTTAAATATCTGTAGTAGGCAAGAAAGACCGTCACGTTTTGAAAAAGTATGACGGGGTGTTTATTTAAAAATGTATAATAAATACGTACTATAAAAAAATAATATTCATAAAAAATTTATAAAATATATAATGCATACATTTTTAATACATAAAAAGTGATATTCTTAAAAAATACATTTAAAGAAAAGTTAAACTTAAATATCTGTAAAAAACGATCATATAATATTTAAATATCTATAGTAAGCAAGCGAGATCGTCACACATTTTGATATAGTATGACGGGGGTGGTGGTGGGTTTATTTTTAAAAATGTTTAATAAATATTATGAAATATAATAATTATCAAAAATTAAATTTAAAATACATAATTTTTTATACAAAAAGAAGTGATATCCCTAAAAAAATACCTTTTAAAAAAAGGTAAAGAAAAAGCGTCGAGTTCATCTAAAAACTATCTCACAAAAAATAGCTATCACAAAAACTAGCTACCTTTATTTACAAAAAGTACTGATATAAAAATTGCGTCAAGTTGGGGTGCAATTTCACTTTAAGTTTGTTAGTGTTATAAAATTTTATACATATGTGCTTTTATATAATTCGCTGCTGACAAATAGGTAGAAGTTCCGTTTAAAATCTACATTACATTTTTGTCATAAAGAAGAATATTTTTGTTAGAGTTGAATCAATTTTTTAAAATAAAAGATTACGTCAAATGATTTTTAAATTTTCTAGAAAATTAAAATAAGATTAAAAAACTTATTTAAAAATTAAAAATTCAAAAAAATGAAAGATTACGTCAATAATTTTTCAATCTTCTACAAAAATAAAATAAAAGAACAAATTTTTTTAAAAATTAAAAATTAAAAAAAATATAAATTAAAAAAATTTTAAATAAAAAATCTCGGCGCTACCTAGTAATTATTGAAATAATGTTAATATGTAATTGTTCATTTATTATTATTGCCAATCAAATTGGTAGCGCGCCGAGTTTTTTTATTTAAAATTTTTTTAATTTATATTTTTTTTAATTTTTAATTTTTAAAAAAATTTGTTCTTTTATTTTATTTTTGTAGAAGATTGAAAAATTATTCACGTAATCTTTCATTTTTTTGAATTTTTAATTTTTAAATAAGTTTTTTAATCTTATTTTAATTTTCTAGAAAATTTAAAAATCATTTGACGTAATCTTTTATTTTAAAAAATTGATTCAACTCTAACAAAAATATTCTTCTTTATGACAAAAATGTAATGTAGATTTTAAACGGAACTTCTACCTATTTGTCAGCAGCGAATTATATAAAAGCACATATGTATAAAATTTTATAACACTAACAAACTTAAAGTGAAATTGCACCCCAACTTGACGCAATTTTTATATCAGTACTTTTTGTAAATAAAGGTAGCTAGTTTTTGTGATAGCTATTTTTTGTGAACTCGACG
>JALHBL010000919.1:0-47644 GCA_023638675.1 Camponotus pennsylvanicus | reverse complement strand
TAGACAGAAAACTTCGTTAATTTTAAAAATTGTTATTTTTAGAAATAATAATTATATATATATATATATATATATATATATATACATATACGTATACATATAATATATATAGAAAGAGAGAGAGAGAGAGAGAGAGACAAAATAATACAATCATTTAAAACACCGTTTTAATTAAATTTAATATACTATATGTTTATAACATCCATTTGTAAACAAAATTTCGAAACTTTATCAATCTTTTTTTTACAACATCGTACATACTTTTTTCTTTCATATTGAATTGTTTTATTTTATCTTATCTTATTATAGGTAGAATATATAATTTATCATCATTCATTTTTAGTTACACTACTGCAATAACATTCAATTGTTACTTAATCAAGCGAAAAATATCTCTTACCTGTGTGAAATTTAAATCCGGACAAATGGAAACACTTTCTTCTTGGAGGCTATTTGAAGGAGTATAATCCTTCGGTATAAAAGTTGCCTTTGTCAATACTAAACTTTTCAATAAAACACATAAAATTGTTCCAAACATAATTTGCATTTTTCGTAAACGTTTGCACTCAATCGGTTTCCGTTGAATCCTCAATTAGTTGTTTTTCTCACTCTACTAATTCTGATGCGTTAATCGAAATGATATTAATTCATATATATACATTTATTTTCGATAAATTCTTTAAAACTCAGTTTTAACGAATCGTAAGTTATTATCTTCTAATATTATGTTGTTAGATTTCTCTTTATGGTCACGATCACAGTATATATCTTAAGATTAAATTAGAGAATTCTTAGTAAGTAAATAATTTCTATTTTTTATAGGAGAACAAATGACAATGCAAAATGATACATATTCATTGGATTGTATAGGGAACACAGGAATATAATTATTATCAGCTTTCCTTTTGCACTAATATTATAGTAGAAAATCGTCGATAAAAAAATAACCACAATCAAATTACAAACGATCAAAGAAGTTATAGAATTATAGATTTTGTAACATTTTCAGCCATATTCAAGCACACGCAGCGTGTAATCGAATTTATTTAAATATTTGCTATATCTTTTATTAATATGTAATTATAACAATTCGTTCATAAGATTGTGTTACTACGTATGCTTTTCAAAATTCACTATTTGTACACAATTTTTTGTGATATTCGTATGATGCAGTTGGAATCAAACGATAAGTAACGCAGTAGTGTGTTTGGCTAGCGATCACAATAGTAACTGACTTCGAATGATCAATCTGATCACGTGTTGCCATGACGTTTTATTAGCTGCTTCCGTTGTAATTTATTTTCTCTGCGGAGATACTCGCATTATATCCAATAATATTTATTGGATTCAATATATCATCTCTTCTACGTCACTTCTTAGAACTATAATATTTTCGAGACAAAATTTGATTTAATTTCCGCTGCATTGCAACAAGATAGCATTGATATCAAATAGACAGTTAACCTTTAATTATCAATTGTCAATAGATGACGTAACACAACATTTTATGACACGTGGCTGTCGTCAATAAATAACTTAAGATATGCTATGAAGCCCGAGGTAGCACATATTCGTTTTATATACGTTTCTTACACGTATCCAATATTTTTAAATCGTAAAACATTAATAAGAAACGTTTCTATAAAAACGTTTTTAAAACCACAGTTAAGGAAACATATTTTTCACGTTTCTAATATAGACAAAATAAAAACTAATTTTTATTAATCAAATTATATATACATATATACATACATATACATATACACACATACATATAAATATATAGGGGAGACCGGGGACAAAAGTAACATTTTTTGTATTATAGGTGACTAATTAATTATCGTTAGAGATATAAAAAAAAAGATTATATGTTAAGAAACTCCATTTATTGCTCTATTATTATACCTATGTTTCAATCTCAAATGATAGATATTTAAAGAGCTACTATAGCTTTTCGCAAGTTCGTTGTTTCTTGCAAGATATTACTTTTATCGTGGGGGCTTGGGACGAAAGTAACATAATCTGGGGATAAAAGTACCAGTTCTTATTTTCGGGAAAATAAAATAAATATGACTTTTTTCAATTTAAGGCAACTTTTATTATAATCTTTTATTAAGCAAGATAACTTTTATTATAAATTTTTTTTGTATTATATTATATTAAAATAAAAAATAAAATAAATATTTATTTTTATCATCTTTGAAAAACTTAAAAGAAATAATCTTCGTTAAGCAAAATAATTATAAGTTATATCATAAAATAATTATACTTAATATTACACCAGTTTTGTACTTTTTTAAGTCTAAATAATAGTTTAATTCTAAATAATAATATAAAAATTGTATGATAACTACTTATAGAAAAGAGATTGGTATCTATTCCGAATCAAAATTATGGCATTCGTAACAAGAATCGCCTTTGATTCAGTTATTATGGGACCAGCCCTTATACTTTAAGCATTGAAACGTGTTACTTTCGTCCACAGAGTGTCGTGTTACTTTTGTCCTCAAACACATTTTTTAGAATAAAAGCATTATAATCTAAATATGATCCAAGACTTAGCCAAATCAACTATAAAAACTTATAAATACATTTTAGAAGAATACACCAGCAAATAATTACGTCAATATATACACTTTAATTAGGCATAGATACAAAAAACTAAAACAAGAAATACTTAGGTGAATAATGCAAATACACTAATTTCACTCCTGCATGTACAACCGGCGCGATCGTTCTACAATAATTAGCTGAAAAGGAAGAGAATTGGGGCGTACATGTTTGACTACATAGTACAAATTATTCAACATATTGTGTAGTTTATTACGAGGCTTGTTACTTTCATGACGTTGTTACTTTTGTCCCCGGTCTCTCCCATTTAGAAAGTTATATTTCAAATTAGAAAAGGTACTACTAAAAAAATTCTACTACTAAAAAAATTAAAAGATAGAAATTTATCCATAGAAAATTTCATTAAAGAGAAAAGAACGAAGAAATTTTTTTTCATGAACTTTTGTTCTTTGTATTTATGTAATAAAATCATTAAAAATGGCGTGCGTTTCATTAAAGATACTTGCATATTAATAAGCGATAGAGAAAAAATCGAAGTAACTAGGGAAAAATGAGAATCTCCGAAGACGGATAATCTGGATTAAATTGGATGAATGAAGATGTGGGTAGAATCGGAAAGAAATTTCTCTAACGTTTGCCCACACCGTATCTCTTCTTTGATTCACGTAATCAATTTGCTAGAATTTCTCGAAAGAAAAAAAAGATCATTTGATACATTCTTGTAATTAGAACTTGACAAATTATACAAAAATAGATTTACGTCGGACAAATCATCGAACGATCCGATTACGATTACATAACTAAGAATTTTTCTGCATTGTTATAGCGAAATCCGATTAATTTTCTCTCTCACATGGACTATTATTTTCTAAACACGTGATATGTAATAAACTAAATAAATTAAATATATAATTTACATATATATGTGATACATAATATTAAGTCCAAATGTTAATGCTGTCAATATCAAATTATTTATGTTATTAAACATTTGAATAAAACGAATCCATTTATTTGATGTTGAAAACATCATAAATTCTATTATGTAAATTGTAATTTGTAACTAGTAAATTGTATTTTGTGAATTGTAAATAGTTATAATTGTATATTAATTATAATTTAATATTGATATTTTTAATTATTGACATAATTGTGTATAAAATACAATTATAACTATAATTATATTGTATGAAATTGTATTTATGATTGTAAATTATATCAATGCATTCTTATGTAAATTACAGGAAAAATGATCGAAAGTATACGTATAATGATTATATAATAGTAATTCATTAAATTAACATATTTGTTTCTATAGTACATATTTTTGAAATATTCATAAAAGAGTAACTATTTATATATTCATATCAAAGAATCATTAATAAATTCGGAAAATTTTTATGAAATTTGATGCTAAATTAATGATTAAATATAAACTTTATAAAATATGACGAACGTCTTCGTTATAGAATCGCGAGTCAATTATTATAAATTTAATGATATGCTTTTCGTTAGATTTATCTATTTATGAATTCCATGTCGTACGGAACTGAATACTCGTATTCGTAAAATAAATTAATAAATTATGATTGCGAAATTCCGTGCTCTTTCCGCGTTCTTTTCGCGTACTTATACAAGATTATCGTTTTAACAAAAGAATTTTATCGCTGTCTTTCTCGTCAGATAATATTCCTAAATATTGCTAATTAAATATAAAAAAATATCGAATAAGTAAAGATTCGATGTTATAAGTCAACGATTAAATATTAGCTTCACAAAATTTAACGATCACCTTTGTTATTATAAAATCGCGAGTTAATTATTATGAATTTAATAATTTGTTTTTTCAATTATATTTGTATTTACGAATTTCGTATCGGAAAATATTCATAAATAAATTAATAAATTACGGTTGCGAAAACACCGTGTAACAAGACAGCATTGATATCAAATGGACAGTTAACCTTTAATTATCAATTGTCAATATTTGACGAAACACAACGTTTTATGACACGTGGCTGTCGTCAATAAATAACTTTAAGATATGCTATGATGCCCGAGGTAGCACACATTCGTTTTATATACGTCTCTTAAACGTATCCAATATTTTTTAATCGTAAAACATTAATAAGAAACGTTTCTATAAAATCGTTTTTAAAACCATAGTTAAGGAAACATATTTTTTACGTTTCTAATATAGACAAAATAAAAACTAATTTTTATTAATTTCAAATTACATATATACATATATACATACACACATATATATAAATATATATATATATATATACAGGGTGTATAAAAAAGGTGGGAACCCTTGAATATTTCGAAAAATATGTTTTATCAAAAAATATTTTAGACAAAAGTTGTAGGGTTTAAAAAGTTCTATTTACTGGCAATATCATTTTGACCTTGAAGAGTCACTGGAAGGTCACGTGAAGGTCACTTCAATTTTTTTAAATGGAACACCCTATATATTTTTGCACATTCTTGTAGCTTATCTCGAGAGATTTCCAAAACACTATAATTAAGTACCTTTTCGTTAAGTACTTTTTGAGTTATGAGGCTTGAAATAATTTCTTAATTTTACATAAACCGTAAAATATCTTGTAAAATATTTATTTTTCGATTATCTTACCTTAATACTTTTACGTACAAAATAATGAGAGGAATCAATTGGTGTAAAGAAAACACATAGTTGTTTTGAAGAAAAAATATGTAATTTGCAATTAACAATTCCATATTTTTTCTTAAAAACAACTATGTGTTTTCTTTACACCAATTGATTCCTCTCATTATTTTGTACGTAAAAGTATTAAGGTAAGATAATCGAAAAATGAATAGTTTACAAGATATTTTACGGTTTATGTAAAATTAAGAAATTATTTCAAGCCTCATAACTCAAAAAGTACTTAACGAAAAGGTACTTAATTATAGTGTTTTGGAAAAGCTCTCGAGATAAGCTACAAGAATGTGCAAAAATATATAAATGATATTCCAGTAAATATAACTACTTTTGTCTGAAACATTTTTTGATAAAACTTATATTTTTCGAAATATTCAAGGGTTCCGACTTTTTTTATACACCCTGTATATATATATATATATATATATATATATATATATATATATATATATAATTATTACGAAAACTATATTAATTTCTATTTACAAATATGTAGATAAAATCACTAAGAATCAATATTTCATTGATATCTAGTAGAAACGCTTCTTTTTTGTTTACTTTATCTTATATCTCACTAATTATAGTCAGTGGAAGTAAAATTTTACTGTAAAATCAATAATCGCTGGTTCGTTCGTTTATACCACAACGGTGCACTATAATATATTTTTCGTACTTAAGTTTTAGTCATAAGAATTATATAAAGCTTGCGAAGGGCGACAGAAATAAAATTAAAGGCGACAGAGATAAAATTAAAAGTATCACTTTGATTTAATTTCTGATAAAATCTCAATAGAGGAACTTCAGATATTTTAAATCGATTTTATAAGTCGGACAAGTAAATGTCCGGCGAATAAACGAAAATGATCTGTTCATTGCATGTTAAAGATAAAATAAACTATCGTCTATTTAACATTCTTGTTCTAATATACGCATGTAAATATAAATAAAATTTTTAATTTTATACGAAGTAGATAAATTAATATTATTGATTAAAACAGTCAATATTACTACAATTCTTTCAGTGAAATATTATTGATTTACAGTGCTATAATAACTTATAACTGCTGTATCAGTGACTCTGTTTACTGTTTTCAGTGATAATATACTGATTCATTTTTAGAGAGTGTGTATGAATGCATTCTTTTATTAATTCCATAAAAAAAACAAAAGGCTTTCCGTTACGTTAATTATTTGATTTTGTTATTCGATTCGTTTTACTACGCGTTTTCAGCTCCGCCTCCGAGCGATAATAAAAAATTGAAAATAAAATCATAAGAAAATTATTTAATGTGTGCTGCTAATGATTGAAACTCTTTGTAAAATGAAAGACTATTGTTCAGACAATTAATTCATACTTTTATGTAAATATCTTAATATTTTACAAAATGTTTCACACACAATGATATAATTATTTAGATACTTAATTATTGATTTTTCAGCGTTTTGTATATTCTATTACAGTTTTCATACAGTCTGAGTTGCATTCTTTCATTTTATAAGTTTCAATCATTAACAGAGTTTTAATTAGCATTGTTAATTAACAGGAAAACTGTAATATAATAGATGATGCCTTCAACTTGCTTCCAACCAAGTGATCGTTAAATCATGAAAAAATTAATTAATATTGTACAAAAACTGTAATAGAATATACAAAACGTTCGAAAATCAATAAACTATCTAAATAATTATGTATACCTGTATATATATAATGGATATCTTTTTATTATTTTCAGTAATACAAAGACTGGGATATAATACAGAGTATTTTATATAAGAAGAAGTATCGCGCGTGCTAAATTATCCGTTAAATGTTTTCGCAGGAAGATATCACAAATATCATTCACCGTATAAATTTGATGACAATTGTTGACAATTCCAAGTAATATTTTATATTACATTTTATATCAATAAATAACACTTAATTATAAGTCAAAAATAATTATATCCTAATAATATATTAAGTTAATAAACTAATACATTTTATAATCAATGAATGAAAGTAAAACAAACGTTATTTTTATTTTCTTGTCTGCGATTGAAATTTTGTTTATCTGTTTTTTTTAGAACACACAGCATGATGATATATTTCAATCGTAAACTAGAATGTAATAAATGTATAAATTATAAATGGAAATTTAATACGATATCCCGCTTTCTGTTGCATTTATCTGATAAAGATATCGAATGGACATTGCAAAATCTAGATTAAAGGTTGCTACGAACAAATTACAAAGGTACTAGAGGTAAGTTATTACACATCATGTAATATATTTTAATATTCATTTATCAATAAACCAAGAAATTATATTAATTATAATTATTTACAATTTAAATCATTATTTTACAAATCGACAAGATATTATTTGAATGTTGCTTTTACATTTTTAGATCTGATGATGCAATAGAAAAACAATAAAAAGAAAGGAAAGAAGAAATTATATATGCTTGTGGGAACCATCGTAACGTGTCGGCCACGAGATTTGGATTTGTTTCACAATTCACGAAATTATGATGGGGTGATAATTGCTTGGCATAATACATGTGATTACATGTTTTTGGGAGCAAGCGGTATGTTACCATATTTATGTGAATATCAACTATTTTTTATATAAGAACCTTCAGATAATGTCCGCAATCAACCGCACTACATAATTCTCACCGAAAATAATACATTATGTTATGCGCAACAAGGTATGCGTAACAATATGCGACTCCAGAGCGATGTTGGTATCTTAAAATACAATATACTAATATAATACAATATTTTTATAAATATTATCTTTCAAAACATCTCTACAAACAGAAAAATTTTTTATAATTATATACAAACGAAAAATCTAAAAAGAAAGTTGAAAATTTAAAATTATTATCTCTATCGCATCGATCTTAGGTATAAGAGAGATTTCTAACTTTTCAATTTTTCCTTCTAATTTTTAATTCTTTAATTTTTAATTTTTTGAAACAGTTATCAAGCCATTTAAACAAAATTACGTTGGAATAAATATAAGGTTATAAATCTCACACAAAATATATAATTAAATGTTCTATAAATATTTTAATAAGAAGCAGATTTTCTCTTTTTTAGTATATAATATGATTTCAGCAAATATAATATTAAAAAATATATATACAGCTAAGAAAATTCAATTACGTTTTTTTATAATCTCATTCAAATTAAAAATATAAACTTTAAAACAAGTTTTTATCCAAATTTTATATGATGTATAGATGTTAAATATAGATTTAAAATTTATCATATTATTTCTTCAACTTATACATATATATATAATCTTGTATCATTAATCTTATATATTATAATCTTACCTTATACTATTTCTTTATCTTTTAAAAAATATGACTTTCTAATAAAATTTAAATTCATAAATTCATATAATTACAATATATTTATTAAAATTTCTTGAGAACTTATTTTATAATATTATATATTGTATTATATTTTATATATAATATTATATTTCACATTCATTTTTAAATTATTACATTTTTTGCAAATATATTACTATTTAATTTTTTCGCTATTTAATATATTCTGCAATATAAAAAATTAGAATAATTTTAAAAAAAGTTAAATTTAAACGGGCCATCACTTATTTGTGTGCACAGGGCACAAAAATCGAACCCGAGTCTTTCGCTTGCCGGGCGACTGCTCTTACCACTGAGCTATTCAGACCCTTCAACTCGATACTTCTCGGTCGCCTACAAATATATATTAAATTAAAGAATAACGCCATCTTCCGCCGGCGTGAATTAAATAACTATAAGAAATTAGACTCTGCATATTGAAATATAAACTTAAATTTAAAAGGGCCATCGATTCCTGATTCAGCGACTATCAGCCCGATATTTTTCTCGCCAACAACACTACAGGGGGGAAAAGAGGGATAATAATTAAATAATTTCTCGAATTGAGAATTATTTAAATTTGCTTGGTATCGTACCAAGAAAATTTGTGCCCTGTGCACACAAATAAGTTTCAACGAAAACTTAATTCTCGTTGAACTTACGCACTACCATCCGCGTTTGGCTCTGATGGCCCGTTTAAATTTAAGTTTATATTTCAATATGCAGAGTCTAAAATTTCTTATAGTTATTTAAAAAAAGTGTTATGCAAATCAGCATAAAAGGTTTTTAGATAGAAGTAAGATATGAAATTTTGGAGTACCCAAGTTGTTTATATCTCGAATAAAATAGCTGTAGCTGCTTACTGCAAATTACATTCTTTTTTCTTAAAAACAACTATGTTTTTATTCTATCAATTGATTCCTCTCATTGCTTTGTGCATAAAAATATTGAGATAAGATCAGAAAAAGAATATTTTCTAATTTATATAAAATTAAGAAATTATTTCACGTTTTATAGCTCGAAAAGTAATTAAATTCCGCAAACAAATATAATCGCAACCATTAGATTTCGCTTCGATTACTCAAAAACACAAATTAGATATATCATTATATTATTTGATTTTGTACAATCATGAAAACGGATGTGATATTTTTTAATAATAATCAAAATTTTATGAAAGGTAAGATTACAACATTTCTTTTATTTTCATTGATAAATCTAATATTAAGATTAAACCTGAAAATAACAGAATCAATTTATAAATATTCTAGAAATATTTTTTCTACATTAAGATTTATTGAATCGTTTGGAATATAAGATAAACATCAATTTAATTATATCGGCTAAATAGTATCGACTGGACTCAATAAGACATCTTCCATGTTCTCTCTTAATGCTATAATATTTTTCAGAAAAAATTCAAAATTTGGTCTAGCATCCGCTGCACTCCAGCAACGTAACATCAACTGGTACAATGGTGACGGACAGTTAAGAGTCATCGGCAACCTGCCTCCAGCACGTACATGATTTATCACTTCTTTATCAGTCTTGTCAATATAAGGTTTCTCACCCAACGATGTAATTTCCCACATTAATACCCCAAATGACCAAACATCGCTTTGAGAAGTAAATATTTCAATCATCAAAGATTCGGGTGCCATCCAGCGAATAGGAAACCAACGTTCTCCTTTCTAAAACATGATTTAAACAAAAATTTAATTCTCTGATTCAAGTTGTTCTTTTTTAGAATATGTGCAAAATAAGAAACGTTTATTTATCTCTTGCTATATGTAAATAAAAACCATTTATATTCTATTAGATGTATAACTAAGTTCCCGCCGCTCATAATTAAATGGCTCCAGCTGCAAATGTAGTGAAGTTAGTCATTTGTCAATAAAATTGAGTGCGCAAAGATTCATTTTTTGTGAAAGAGATATTTTTTGATTTGATTTAAAATGAAACGTGATGAGTTGTTTTTTCGACATATACTTCTTCACTTCTTTGATTTAAATAAAATTGCAGCTGAAGCTCATCGATTGATTTCTGAAACAGTCACGGCTGACCGCTACCAACAACAATTATACTGATTGAATGATGAATTGATGCGAAAAAGGCCAGTAATTGACGTAAAGTGATTCTTTTGCATGACAACGCGCGACTTCATGTTGCAAAAATCGTAAAAGAAACACTATTGGAGCTCGAATGCGAAGTTCTCCCACACCCGCCTATTCTCCAGACTTGGCCCCATCGGATTATCACCTTTTCCTATCAATGCAACACGTGCTCGTCGATACACACTTCTCTAATTACGAAGAAGTCCAAAAATGCATCATCAAACGATCAATGGATTGCTTAAAAAAACAAGTCGTTCTAACGTCGCGGAATCCAACTTTTGCAAAAAAGATGGGAAAAGTCAGAAAACAAAGAATTACATTTTGCTTAATATATTAGTTCATTTTCTTATTAAAATAAATGTATTTTTCAAGTAAAAAGACGGCGGGAACTTAGTTATACACCTAATATATTACTTAAAGAAACAATGCAGGATACTATTATGATAAAAAAATGGAAAGTATTTTCGAAAGAATTCATTTTTTAGTCATTAAATTTTTTTCATAATTATATTTACCACGCGATAATAATCATTTTTGTAGATATCTCTAGATAGTCCAAAATCTCCAATTTTGATGACACGATTCTCGCGATTTCTCGAAGATACTAAACAATTGCGACACGCTAGATCTCTATGTACGAAACGCTTCTCTTCCAAGTAGCAACAACCTCGCGCAACATCTTCGCACATGGCGAGCAAATCTTGCAAACGCAGAGCAAGGGAATCTGACGCTTGCAAATTTCGACATTCTCTCAAATATTTTAACAGATCACCAGTTTCCATTAATTCCATCACTAGTAAAGGAGAATCCCCATCTAAACAAACGGCCAACAATCTTAATATATGTTCGTGTCGAAAATGACTCATAAGCTTGGCTTCCTTTAATAAATTCTTTTTCTCATGGAGAGAAGCATCTTTCCGAAGCGTTTTTATTGCAACGGATATTTCTGTGCCCGATTTTTCTAAGTTCTTCACCTTTCCTTGAAACACCTGCGAAATATTTCACACAAATTTACATGCGCACTTCATTAGAAAATGTATAGTTTAAAATGTCAAGTAATATTATACTTTATTTTATATTAAATAATTCAACGAAAAATATATAATAAAGTGCATGTTTGTTGTCTCATCTAAATTTTACATTACTTATAATCTATTATAAAAATTCATGTAATTTATATCTTTATTAGAAAATACATATCTGTTTTGTTGATCCAGTAATTAATTTGAAACATTGCTTGAAAAAATTAATTTTTACCATTCCGAATGCGCCGCTTCCAAGACGTTTTGTAATTGTAATTTGTTTACGTGCGATTATAGTTATCGCACATTCATCCGGATTACAACGTAACATAGGATTGTAAATCCTATTGAATTGTATGTTTCGGTAAGGTACTTCATGTAGAATCGCCAATTCTACATCGGTCATTGTTGAAGACAAAAGTTGTTCATTATTACCTCTGCGATGCACTGTTATAAAATTTCGAGTTAATTATGTAATAATATGTATTATAAAATCTATTGCTTTTTAGTAAATTTATTCGTTTAGTTTTATATAAGTAAATTACTATTTTCAGTAAATCTCTAGATATTATATCAGATATATATGTATAATCTACAATTCAAGTCGATACCTAAATCAAATACTTACAATAATAAAAGTAGCAGACGCAGATAATAGTAACTATAACGATAAAACTTAACATCAATGGTAGATAATATTTTGTATCTGTAATTTCAGGAATATTCGAAATAACACTTATATTACGCAAAAATATAATTTTAATATCTTCGTGTGTGTGTGTGTGTGTGTTTAAAAATTTATTTTTATTTATAATAACTTTAATACAAAATTTAATTTTTTTAAATTTTAAGCCTATTCATATCTAAAAAAATTAGCACATAATATCTATGCAGCACAGAATGTTACAACTACTTTGCAACAATGTTGCAATATTACAAATATATTTTCACTTCATGTACGAATACGATATTAATCTTCAAAGATAATATATCTTTTATTATATTAAGAATAGATACTACTATATCTATCATTATATTTTTCTATGCATTTTTATGTATTTTTCACATGTAAATAAATATAATTATAACGGATTTTTTAAATTTTTAAATAAAAATATAATTAGTAATGCATAATTAATTCTATAACTAATATATATATATATATATATATATATATATATATATGTGTGTGTATAAAGTATTACCCATTATAAGAGTAAGTAGAACATTTAAAATAAAAAGTGATTCATAAATAAGAATTTAAAGTAATTTTGTATAAAAATATAACATTTTATGTTATAAGATTATGTTTAAATATAATTTTGCAATATATTATCTTAGATATGATTATCTTAGACATTGGATACTTCTATTTATATCAAAATTTTAATTTAATTAAATGTTTCCAAGATATTCATCCATCGAAAACAAAAATATTTTATACGTAATATTATTAAATGGTTGCAATAACATTGCGTACTTTCCAATATATTACTCTGTAATATTGCTACAATATTTCATTGCAAGAAGCAGACATCTTAACTTCATCACAATCTTATAACAATAACTCAGCAGAGTTTCACAATCGATTTGCAATATAGCAATGTTTCAATGAAATTATTCTGCAATATATCCATGCAATCTTATTGTACTGTATGGGTATCTTCGTTTGCTTACCAAGTGTTGAAAAAATAAATCTTTCATCAGCCGGCCATGTAAAATTTTCCTCATATTCGGGATATCTCAATATCAAACGAAACTTGTATAAAGTTCCCAATTGTAATTTTTCGACACGGTATATTATTTCATTGCTATAATTCGTTTTAATATAATTCATAGTTTGCCACTTTTCTGCTGCAATATCTTTATACTCTAATGTACAAAAGATCGTCAGATTAATGTTGGAGATCCATGAAATGTCCATGCTATTTATGTTAACCCCGCTCAAAGTAATATTGTTTGGTTCTGAGTATATGTGAGAGATCGATTTTAAACTCTCGTTGTACAAATTGCTGAAATTAATTGGATACACACGCACGTATATCATGTAATTTTGTACTGGTAGCGACAAGTTAATTTTTGTGAAAAATCTGCCGTCTGCCATACGTTTCGGCACATTGATCAATTGTTTGCCCTCTTGTTGCGTGCCGTTCACTAATGTAACTGACTTCCAATGCACTTCGTAGGTCACGGCCACGCAGTTCAATTTCTTGGATGGCATCCAATGAACTACTGCTATAGTAGGCGTCAAAGCTAGAACACTTATGTTTTCTGGTGCATTAAGCTTGCCCGAATTAGTTTTTATTGATATCACATTAGAATCGATTGGATTTATTGATAATTGATCAAAGTAAAAATTGCTTAAAGTAAACTTCAACTTGTACTCTGTAAATGGTGTTAAGTTCTGAATCACATAATATCGCTCGAACGTCTGCACATTGAATTTCTCAGACTTGTTGAGGTTGTTGTCTAAACAATGGCTTACGGAGATAGTATATATAGTAGTTGGTAAATTATATTTTTTGCATCCACTCTTTACAACCGACTCCGGAAGACTTACACTGATGCTGTTTGCCTTTGCATTCACATTTTGAAAATTGTAAACTTTTTCGTCAGGTGTCAGACATCTCATTGGAGGATATGGTTGTAAAGATTTATCAAAAGCGTAAATATTATAAATCTTATATATCTCATCTGAACTTATTATTATTTTTTCAATATATTCGTCTGCATTTACGCTCTTGAGACTTGCATATTTCTTTTTTAAAACGTAGAGAGTAAATGGAGACAAATAATCTCTTTCTAAGATGTAAATGTTTGTTTTGTCAATCGTCATAGATTTGAAGTTAAAGTTATATATGTCTTTGTCTTCAAAAATCGCATTGCACGTAGAAACGTTAATGTCTGTCACAAATATGTTAAGTCTAGTCAACCAGTAAATTAACGGCTCCTCATTATTCATGTCATCAATTATTATATCATTAATAGGATTCCTATAATGAAATAGGCAAAAGGATGAATTTATCTGAAAAATTTGCTCATTTTTTCCATCGAGATGATATTGCATCATATCATATGCCTCATTCATCGGATTGTATGATACGGAATATAAAATTCTAAAAAGTATATAATTATTTTACTCATTATAAAACATTATTTAAAAAAAAAACAGAAACTTGTATGTAGTAAAAATTCGAAATTCTTATAATTATATAATAACTTATTATTTCTTCTTATGATCTTAATTATAAAACCACGTCAAATTATAGAAAAATTACAAATTTGCATAAATCTTTAATGGAAAATTATTTTTTCAGGTGAACGGTAGTAAACGTACCTTGTAGACGGTGATACATTTAAATTGATTAATCTAAAATTTGATTCGACAATCTCATCAAATTTAATTATGTCATTTTCCCACATTGTTAAGTCGAACTTTACAATACAATGGTAGCCGGACCTATGATAGGTGAAATATAGATTTCTTGCTACCCAGTCAATGCAGAGATTAAGTAGATCATCAACGCTAGCTATTATTGTGGTTTTATTTTCATTAATCTTGAATGTCATTAAATCTTGTTCGTCAGTCCAATAAATTATATTGTCTTGTATCGAATAAATGACATCTGATGCATATCTGAAAATAAGGAACTATAAATGTATAGTAAAAAATTATAGTTGAGATTTCTAATTTTATAGTTATTACTGCTATAATGTTGATAATAATAAACTTGTGCATAATAATAATAATAACTTTAATTTTATACTTAGTGTTAAAAATAATTTATAATAATTATAACTATTTTTTTTATCATACGTACTTTGACGTCACGAATTTGTGAATAGTAATGTTTAAATCCACGTCCAATATTTCTAAACCTAGATCCGTTGTGAGTAATAATTTAGGTATTGGATTTTCATGTGTAGTCGACACATTGATTAAATCCGTGTAAGGACCAACAACAGTTTTAGTATATGCACGTACTCGAAAATAATATGTCGTGTTAGATGTTAGATTGTGCACCGTGTGCTCCAATTTTGTAGTTGTGATATGTTTATCGTTGCAGGTTTCTTTAAAGTCCTCGAAGAAACACTGCACTTGGTACCATAGTATTATTTCATCGCTAAATTCAGGTTGGTTCCATCTATAAAAAAATAAAATTTTAGCCATTTTGTATTTAACAAAATTATAACAGAATTAATATTTTTATATATTTATGTCGTTGAATTTCAGAAAAAGAGAGAAAAATGAAAGAATACAAACTGAGAATTTAGATTCCTTACCTCAATGTCACAAAAATGTCGTTTACTTTTTCTGTAAATTGACTGTCGAATTGTACAAATGCTCTGAGAGATATTGGCTTGCTCAAACTGCTTTCTAGAGATTTTAAGATCGTACATATTAACATAATTATATATAAGATTAAGGGGATTATCTCAGTAAATCAGAAAAAAAGCAATATAATGTGAAAATAAAGGAAAGAGAAAAAATAAATGTAAACTATAAAATACGGAAATTAGCACAGTATTGACCTTTGAAAAAATAATATAAGAATTTTTGCGTCATTTAAGATTTAGAAAGGTAATCGTTAATTCATGGCAAAAACGAATAAATAACTTTTAATAAGGTGACAAGTATTTTTCAATAAATTCCTAAAGCTTAAAAAATCAGAAGTATAATATTTGTGACTGCTTTAAAACAGAGTATATCAAATTAATAAAATTGACTTTACCTTAAATTATGACAATTTTTATGTTCAATGTTATGTTTATATTATGCTTTTCTATTTCTTTTTTTGGACGGAATTATAATTTATATTCTTCTCACTACTGGAAGATATTTTTAGATTTGATTGCCACTCTCTCTTGAATTTAAATTATATTTACACTTTTTCGTCATAGATTTTGTTATTAATGTTTTATGCATTTTTTTGCAACTTACCGATAGATTCTGGGATGATAGAAATATTTGCAAGTGTAACTTCATCGACTTCTCGCTCATTTCTCACAGTACTATCAGAATGACTCCGGTCAGATTTGAAATTTAGTATATGATGATCACTTTTCTCGGACATTGAAATATCCTTCATAAAGTATAACATACGAAAAGAACTAAGTGAGTATCGTTGAAGCAGTTGTTTCTGGTGATTTTAATGATAAATTAGAAATTAGAATTATATAAATTCTTTTATTTATTACCTTGTCAAGCTTTTCTCGAATTATTTCGAATGTCGTTATATTTTTAACACAAACAAATCCAGGAAATAATAAATATAAACCGATAGTATAAACCGATAATGCCTCCATAATAATATGTGGATATAATTGTATATAAATGGATATATGTACAATGAAAATTAATATAAATTCTAGCAATAGTTATTGATTATATTGTCGATCGAAATATTAGCGTTAATAGATAGGGGGAGTTCCCCTAGTAGCGGACACTTAAGGTTTTTCGTAGATAAATTAAAAAAATGTATTTTATTTCTTCTATATTTTGCATTAATTATTAGTTAACAATATTAGAAATGAGAATAAATGAATAATCAACGGAATAATCAACTTTTCTATAATATAACATTTAAATCAGTGTCAAACTTTGGTATAAAATTTTGTACGATCTTGAAGTGGCTCCTAGTACCGGACATGGTTAAAATAAATCCCCTAAACACCGTATAACTTCAAAATAATTTATAATGATCACAAATATAATTATCAGAACACTCAGGGATATCAGCCTATGCCTCGTGAGCCCATTCCTAGCAGTTGGAGCATTGAATTCAATTTTTTTCATTGCTCTCTAGACAAACTACACAGGTAGTATCATCGTTTGTATGTTTAGATGTTAGTGTTCTAGTTTTCTTTATCTTCTTTGATCGATCCAGAAAACTTCATTAATTTTAAAAATTGTTACGTTTAGAAATAATAATTATACATATATATATATATATACATATATGTATATATATATAGAAAGAGAGAGAGAGAGAGAGAGAGAGAGAGAGAGAGAGAGAGAGAGACAAAATAATACAATCAAATTTTAAAACACCGTTTTAATTAAATTTAATATACTATATGTTTATAACATCCATTTGTAAACAATATTTCGAAACTTTATCCATCTTTTTTTTACAACATCGTACATACTTTTTTCTTTCATATTGAATTGTTTTATTTTATCTTATCTTATTATAGGTAGAATATATAATTTATCATCATTCATTTTTGTTACACTACTGCAATAACATTCAATTGTTACTTAATCAAGCGAAAAATATCTCTTACCTGTGTGAAATTTAAATCCGGACACATGGAAACACTTTCTTCTTGGAGGCTGTTTGAAGGAGTATAATCCTTCGGTATAAAAGTTGCCTTTGTCAATACTAAACTTTTCAATAAAACACATAAAATTGTTCCAAACATAATTTGCATTTTTTGTAAACGTTTGCACTCAATCGGTTTCCGTTGAATCCTCAATTAGTTGTTTTCCTCACTCTACTAATTCTGATGCGTTAATCGAATTGATATTAATTCATATATATATACATTTATTTTCGATAAATTCTTTAAAACTCAGTTTTAACGAATCGTAAGTTATTATCTTCTAATATTATGTTGTTAGATTTCTCTTTATGGTCACGATCACAGTATATATCTTAAGATTAAATTAGAGAATTCTTAGTAAGTAAATAATTTCTATTTTTTATATGAGAACAAATGACAATGGAAAATGATACATATTCATTGGATTGTATAGGGAACACAGGAATATAATTATTATCAGCTTTCCTTTTGCACTAATATTATAGTAGAAAATCGTCGATAAAAATATAACCACAATCAAATTACAAACGATCAAAGAAGTTATAGAAATATAGATTTTGTAACATTTTCAGCCATATTCAAGCACACGCAGCGTGTAATCGAATTTATTTAAATATTTGCTATATCTTTTATTAATATGTAATTATGACAATTCGTTCATAAGATTGTGTTACTACGTATGCTTTTCAAAATTCACTATTTGTACACAATTTTTTGTGATATTCGTATGATGCAGTTGGAATCAAACGATAAGTAACGCAGTAGTGTGTTTGGCTAGCGATCACAATAGTAACTGACTTCGAATGATCAATCTGATCACGTGTTGCCATGACGTTTTATTAGCTGCTTCCGTTGTAATTTATTTTCTCTGCGGAGATACTCGCGTTATTTTAAAAAGAATTAAAATCTTTAATAATTGTTTGACAAAAAAATTATATATGTATAAAACAAAAATAGTTTTATGTATAAATAAAAATAATTATATGTACATATAATTGTTTAATGAATTTTATTATAAACTTTTTATATTAATTTATTTCTGAGTATCTTCTCTTTGGCATAAGAGACACGTTTACTATATAAAAAGATATTCTGATTATAAGAAAAGTAATAATAGATTTAAAAAAAAATGATTTATACGTTTTCTGTGACATTCATATAATGCAGTTTGAATCAATACGTAGCGTTTTTAGTATAAATTTAGTATTTCTAGTATAAATAAATACAAATTTCCAATAGCACATAAATAACTAAAATAAATAAAATAATTGTACGAGTTATTATTATCGTTATTCGTATTGAATAACCTTTTAATATAATAACGTGTATAATATAACTTTACTTAATATTCACTTAACATAATATACTTAATATGATATATATATATATGTAGGGTGTCCCATTTTAACTTGGACAGTAAAATATCTCAAAAACTAAGCCCAGTAAACAAAAATGTTTCAGACAAAAGTTGTATGGTTTCGAGGGGGCCATAAGATGGTACCATTGGTTTGACTTTGAAGAGTTATTTGAAGGTCACATGAAGGTCACCTTCAATTTCTTAAATGTGAATGTTTGTAAATTAATTTAATAAAATTAATTATTTCAGTTTGTCTGAAATTAAACTGATAAACAGTGATATGTCAGAAAGAGGATGCTCACATGTATACAATCCGAGAACTTGCGTGTGAGCAGCATCCTCTTTCTCGCACTACTGCTAAGAAGAAAAAAATATACTTTAGATCTTACGTTGTTTAATACTAGTCCTTTATATACATTTTACGTTAAATATTGAATATATAAATATTGAATACGAGAAAAGTTAAGAGTAGTGCGCCGCGTAACGGCAAGCGAAGAAACATGTGCCACATACAATCATTCCATATAATAAGTTTTATGTTGTTACATGTGCTATTCATCAGATTCCACGTACTATTTAGATATAGCTGTTATAATAATTTTTTTCATTTATTACTACTATATTAATATCTAAACGAAAGATAATAATATAGTAATATTTATCATTATTAATGTTACAATGACTATATGAATAGAGTAAAATTATATGTATCATTCCTTTCTTTCATTTTTTACTTATATGATATTTGAAATTATTATAAATTATAGTAAAAAGTTTCATTGTTTCTCGGTACCATACATATATAGTTTATATTACCAGTATTATAGTAAAATTTACTATGAAAATGAGTCTCCTAACTATAATTTTTTTATCATGCAATTATAGTAAATTTTATCATCGATTTTTTATCAGTGCTTGAATAGATAATTAAACGATCAAAAGCACCAATTAAAAGTGACGCGATTTTTTTCTTTCAGAATATCACGTCAAAATATCAAGTCTCATATCTCTATAGATGTAACGAGAAGATATTTGAAGAAGAAATAATTTGAGAAATAAAACTTGGACTCACGGAACCATTATTATTGTAGTATCATTACGACAAGTGACCGTTGAGCATTGACGAATGTGTTCAACCACACTTAGAGTCTCTTTCCCAAAAAACGGACAGTCACCTATGTAAATAAAATCCTAGAGTAAATAAAATCGTATCATCATTCGCACCAATCACTCATACGCTAGAAACATCATTAGCCTTATAACATTCGTTTTCGGAATATTTATTTAAAGAACAGTATCGCTTCTCCAAATCGTTCGCGAAATCTTAAGCTGCTCCACCACGTATAATACAATATATTTTTAATTTCGTGGCATCCGGATTTGCATCTCTTCTTCAATATATTTTTTTAATCACCAAGTTATCGCATACTTACCTAGTGTAGCGTGAACGAACAAGCCTACCAGCAACAAGATCACGAAGTGAAATTTCATCGTCTTTTCTCTTGCTTAGAAAAATATCAGGAAGCGAAGGCGACAATCAGACAAATTGTAAATTATCTCTTCAGCTTTTATATATCGTTCCTCCCCTCTAGTACCGTAAAAATAAGATGCAATATATATTTTGTTATCTTATTTCTACGGTAAAAAAGACAATCGCCAGCATTGCAAGGTTTAGGTCAATAATATATGCGGCATGTATTCTTGACCCAAACCTCGCAATGCTAGCTCTTGTATTTTTTATTGTAGAAATAAGATATATAATATTCATATATATATTGTATCTTATTTTTATTTAAAAAAAACAATCGCCAGCATTGCAAGGTCTGGATCAAGAATACATATGAAAATTATGACTAATCGACAAACAGCTGTATTATCCATATTTATGAGACGATTTTCAAAAATCTGTTAAGATTGATAAGCTAATAATATTCACATAGATAGATTTCCGTCTCTTTAATTTCATCGAACTAGAAACGAAAGTAAAATATATACAAATAGAAGTATACATATATACAAAAGATTAAAAATACACGAGGATCCGCAGAAAACTTTGCTTTAAAATATAGAATTAAATTATCCCCCATAGAACCACTCATTATATGCAGACTCTTTATCTAACTATTTACAACGTGTGTATCCAGCATACTATTCTTAAGCAAAACACACGTAGTTGTGAATTATAATAAATTACCAGACTATATAGACTTTTCAAGTTTCGGAGATCTCTTCGTCCCGCGAAATCTCTTGACATCCGCTATTAAAAATAGTCGATATACAAAATATTGTCTCTTATCGACATCGCGTATCTCTTGCGTGACATTTGCATAAACACATCATGTATAAAATACCCGCGCTGAATGTGTCATCATCGTAACATTCGTTCAAAAAGAAGATCCATCCTGATTTACTGGTCCGTCAATTTCTAAAATAGATTTACATCGGACAAATCATCGAATCCGATTACGATTACATAATTTTGAATTTTTCTGCGTTGTTTAATGTAACGAAATCCGATTGGTTTTCCCTCCCACATGAACTATTATTTTCTAAACACGTGATATGTACAAGTTAATTTTAAATTTATGGAATTACAATGGTCATCGTGCTACTGTTTTACTTTATTTCATTTCACAAGGATTTATTTAAGGAAAATTACAGTTGCCAGAGAAAAAATACAATAAATCCCGCGAGGGAAATACATATTATATAATAAATCTTAGTATATCGATCTCCCCTTAGTCTAGTTACACAGAAAAAAAATAAAATTTTGTCAAATCAAAATTTATACACCTATTTAAACTAACGCGTTCATTGTTTCGTATATACGCAACAATTTATAATCTTCTTAGAAGAATTTAATAATTTTAAATTTCAACAATATTATAGTATTATTTTAATATTGTAATTGTCACGTCAAGAATACATAATTATTTAATTCTAATTTAAGAAAATTATAATCTTTGATTTAAAAATGTTATTTTCTATCTAACATTGTTTCTATCTCATTCAAGAAAATTAAATCTTAAATCGTAAGAATATATTTTTCTTGATTGAACTATATAAAATGGCTTCATTCAAGTAAGCAATTATTATTCAAACAATTACATTTTTCTTTAATTAACGCAATATAACCTCATTTCAAGATTTTCATGTTAAAACTAAATATATTTTCAAAACAAAAAGGTCCTTTTTTTCCTGTGTATAAACATATATATATATGTGTGTGTGTGTGTGTGTGTGTGTGTGTGTGTGTGTGTGTGTGTGTGTGTGTGTGTGTGTGTGTGTGTGTGTGTGTGTGTGTGTGTGTGTGAGTATTTCAGATATCATTATATAGTGATAGTAACTATTTATATAATTTAAGTAACATTACAATAATTATTTTGAAAAACACTTGACAAGAAGTATTATTTAAATTTCATTATTACGATATCTGTTATATACATACAGGATAGACTTAACATCGTGAGGAGTAAACCGGAAATAAAGAAAAAAATTAAACACACTATTGGTATGATCGTAACGCATTCACCGAAACCATATATTTGCCTTCGACTGAGAAATGTAATCCTCATACTGGTGTGATAATTGGGTGGAATTACAAATGTAAAGCTGCGTTCGTACAAAAAGAATTAAAATCTGTAGCTCCACATCTTAGCGAATGCTGTGAAACTCGGCACGTGCTTCTGCAAATGTTATACTTACAAATCAGGCAATTCCAGATTTATCTATCAATCGCACTATATAATTCTTGCGTAACAAATTTAAAAAACTAAGGTAATTATTCAGTTTAGCGGCCTCACCTCAAATATCAATAAATTTGAACTCAATTGAAGCGTTTTTGCATGAAATTGAAGAATACAGCAGAGAAAAGCGTCGTAAAAATGTGTACACACACACACACACACACGGGTGGGTGCGGGAGGGGGGCCGAAGGCCCCCCTTGCACCCCCCCCCCGTATATTCATTTATTTCACTTATTTCATTTATACTGTATAATTTCGAATTTTACTTACTTCTCGACAAAAGTTGGTCCAGTCAACAACACTATGTGCAGACAAACCTAATTGTTCTTGGAGAAAAATTTGACGTGATGATTACATCATTACAAAGTATGCTACAAATCGACAACTTTTTATTATTCCAAGATGTCCATGCGAAAACCAAGTGCCAGTCAAAGCACTTCTCGAAAATGTGCAAACAACTCGTCGTTTTTTTTATTGCAGTGTTTTACGTAATATTTGTTTCGACACTTAAGTTGTAGTGATTTATCGTCAAATTGCATTTCAATGATGTTATTACATTTTGGACACGTAATGCGATCACGTATTACACCATTTCGGCACAAAAATTCAATTAGGGCCGTGTAGTCATACGTCAAATGGAGAAAATCGTGCAGCAGCATGTTTGCTTTTCAATGTCACCACTAAAACTAAATATGAACGTTGGAAAAGGAGATTATATTTCTTGAGAGACTTTGTTTACATTCTGTGTTTACATATATATTTGCTAATACAAATAACACAAAAGGACGTGTTTACATATACAGGGTGTATAAAAAAGGTCGGAACCCTTGAATATTTCGAAAAATATAAGTTTTATCAAAAAACGTTTCAGACAAAAGTTGTAGGGTTTAAAAAGTTCTATTTACTGGCAATATCATTTTGACCTTGAAGAGTCACTGGAAGGTCACGTGAAGGTCACTTCAATTTTTTTTAAATGGAACACCCTACATATTTTTGCACACTCTTGTAGCTTATCTCGAGAGCTTTCCAAAACACTATAATTAAGTACCTTTTCGTTAAGTACTTTTTGAGTTATGAGGCTTGAAATAATTTCTTAATTTTACATAAACCGTAAAATATCTTGTAAAATATTCATTTTTCGATTATCTTACCTTAATACTTTTATGTACAAAATAATGAGAGGAATCAATTGGTGTAAAGAAAACACATAGTTGTTTTTAAGAAAAAATATGGAATTGTTAATTGCAAATTACATATTTTTTCTTCAAAACAACTATGTGTTTTCTTTACACCAATTGATTCCTCTCATTATTTTGTACGTAAAAGTATTAAGGTGAGGTAATCGAAAAATGAATATTTTACAAGATATTTTACGGTTTATGTAAAATTAAGAAATTATTTCAAGCCTCATAACTCAAAAAGTACTTAACGAAAAGGTATTTAATTATAGTGTTTTGGAAAGTTATCGAGATAAGCTACAAGAATTTGCAAAAATATATAGGGTGTTCCATTTAAAAAAATTGAAGTGACCTTCACGTGACCTTCCAGTGACTCTTCAAGATCAAAATGATATTGCCAGTAAATAGAACTTTTTAAACCCTACAACTTTTGTCTGAAACATTTTTTGATAAAACTTATATTTTTCGAAATATTCAAGGGTTCCGACCTTTTTTATACACCCTGTATATTTGCAAATACAAAATAACACAAAAGGACGTTCCTACTATCAAAGCCGAGTCACATGGTGAGTCTACTGCGAAATTACGATTTTCAGTCACGATATGTGCAGAAAAATTGGGAAGTTTTACATATTTCTTATTACATATATCGGAAACTATGCACGATAAGTCAAACTATATTCGTAGTAGCAAATATTATACACGTATGAGAGTAAAATCCTTATATAAATATTTCTCACATTTATTTGTTAATAACTTTTGAATAAAATACGACCGCCGGATAAAACCTTCAGAATGTTAATCAGGGACATCAACTTGACAACATATGTCAATGACATATATGTACGACGGTGGGCCCATTTTATGCATAATTACCGTATACTGTAGTATGAAGATTAGAATTATTCGGGAAAATGTGCTCGCCAGATTATTGCATCGTTGTATCCCTGCATCGATTATATGAGAAATGGTTTATATAATCTCTTATGTTATTTAATATTATTTATAATGTATAATATCATATATATCTATAAAACGTTGTCAGTATTGGTGATCTTTCGAAATGATAGACCGTAATTGTGTGTAAATATTATACATTATTAGCTTTATTAAATATAGTGGAGATAGAGCAATAAGTATAGTTCATTTTTACAACTGCATACTTTTGTAATCATCAATATAATTTAAATATATAATAAATCATTAAATATAAAGATAAAATATAAATATATACTAATTCCGAATGATGTAAAAATTCATACATAATAACTGTTATAAATTAAAAAACAATTATTTGTATTATTATATTTATATATTCACAACTAATTATAGAGGATATTACTCGCGTTTCCTTTTTCACTTATAAATTTTACAATCAGTTTGTAATTATCGGTTATATATGATGTCGAAAATTAATTATATTGCCATGTTGAAAAAAATATTGTTTATACATATATATATATAATCGCAATTATTAGGTTTCGCTTCCATTACTCAAAAACACAAATTAGATATATCATTATATTACGTTGTTTACAATTATGAAAACGGATGTGATATTTTTTAATAATCAAAATTTTATGGAAGGTAATATTAAATAATTTCTTTTATCTTCATTGATAAATCTAATATTAAGATTAAACCTAAAAATAACAGAATCAATTTAGAAATATTCTAGAATTATTTTTCCTACATTTATTGAATCGCTCGAAAAAGAAGATAAACATTAATTTAATTATATCGGCTAAATAATATCGACTGGATTCAGTAAAGCATCTTCTATGTTCCTTCTTAATGCTATAATATTTTTCAGACACAGTTTAAAATTTGGTCTGGCATCCGCCGTACTCCAGCAACGCAGCATCAACTGGTACAACGTTGACGGACAGTTAAGAGTTATCGGCAACCTGCCTCCAGCACGTATATAATTTATCACTTGTTCATCAGTCTTGCCAATATAAGGTTGCTCACCCAACGATGTAATTTCCCACATTAATACCCCAAATGACCAAACATCGCTTTGAGAAGTAAATATTCCAATCGTCAAAGATTCGGGTGCCATCCAGCGAATAGGAAACAAACCTTCTCCTTTCTAAAACATGATTTAAACAAAAATTTAATTTTCTGATTCAAGTTGTTCATTTTTAGAATGTGTGCAAAAACAAAAATGTTCATTTATCTCTTGCTTTATATAAAAAAAAACTATTTATATTCTATATTACTTAAAGAAACAATGCACTATACTATTATGATAAAAAAATGGAAAGTATTTTCAAAAGAATACATTTTTTAATCATTAACTTTTTTTAATAATTGTATTTACCACGCGATAATAATCATCCTTGTAGATATCTCTAGCGAGTCCAAAATCTCCAATTTTGATGACACGATTCTCGCGATTTCTCGAAGATACTAAACAATTGCGACACGCTAGATCTCTATGTACGAAACGCAACTCTTCCAAGTAGCAACAACCTCGCGCAACATCTTCGCACATGGCGAGCAAATCCTGCAAACGCAGAGCAGACGAATCTGACGCTTGCAAATTTCGACAATCTCTCAAATATTTTAACAGATCACCAGTTTCTATCAATTCCAACACTAATAATGGAGAATCCCCATCTAAACAAACAGCCAACAATCTTAATATATGTTTGTGTCGAAAATGATTCATAAGCTCGGCTTCCTTTAAAAATTTCTTTTTCTCATTGGAAGAAGCATCTTTTCGAAGCATTTTTATTGCAACGGATATCTCTGTGCCCGATCTTTCTAAGTTCTTCACATTTCCTTGAAACACCTGCGAAATATTTCACACAAATTTACATGCGTACTTCATTAGAAAATGTATAGTTTAATGTAAAGTAATATTATACTTTACTTTATATTAAATAATTCAACGAAAAATGTATAATAAAGTACACGTTTGTTGTCTCATCTAAATTTTATATTACTTATAATCTATTATAAAAATTCATGTAATATATATATTTATTAGAAAATACTTATCTGTTTAGTTGAGAGTCCAGAAATTAATTTGAAACATTGCTTGAAAAAATTAATTTTTACCTTTCCGAATGCGCCGCTACCAAGAAGTTTCGTAAATGTAATTTGTTTACGTGCGACTTTAGTTATCGCACATTCATCCGGGTTATAATGTAACATAGGACTGTAGATCATATTGAATTGAGTGTTTCGGCAAGGTACTTCATGTAAAATCGCTAATTCTACATCGTTCATTGTTGAAGACAAAAATTGTTCATTATTACCTCTGCGTTGACGATACACTGTTATAAAATTTCGACTTAATTATGTAATAATATGTATTATAAAATCTACTGTTTTTAAGTAAATTTATTCGTTTAATTTTATATGAGTAAGTTACTATTTTCAGTAAATATTTAGATATTATATCAGATATATATGTATAATCTACAATTCAAGTCGATACCTACATCAAATATACTTACAACGATAAAAGTAGCAGACGCAGATTATAGTAACTATAACGATAAAACTTAACATCAATGGTAGATAATATTTTGTATCTGTTATTTCAGGAATATTCGAAATAACACCTATATTACGCAAAAATATAATTTTAATATCTTCGTGTGTGTGTGTGTGTGTGTGTTTAAAAACTTATTTTTACTTATAACTTTAATACAAAATTTAATTTTTTTAAATTTTAAGCCTATTCATATCTAAAAAAATTAGCACATAATATTTATGCAGCACAGAATGTTACAACTACTTTGCAACAATGTTGCAATATTACAAATATATTTTCACTTCATGTACGAATACGATATTAATCTTCAAAGATAATATATCTTTTATTATATTAAGAATAGATACTACTATATCTATCATTATATTTTTCTATGCATTTTTATGTATTTTTCACATGTAAATAAATATAATTATAACGGATTTTTTAAATTTTTAAATAAAAATATAATTAGTAATGTTTAATTCTATAACTATAATCTTTATATATATATATATATATACCCCATTATAAGAGTATAAAAAACATTTAAAATAAAAAAAGTGATCCGTTAATAAGAGTTTAAGGTAATTTTGTATAAAAATATAACATTTTATGTTATATGATTATGTTTAAATATAATTTCGCAATATATTATCTTAGATATGATTCTCATAGATATTGCAAACTTCTATTTATATCAAAATTTTAATTTAATCAAATATTTCTAAGATATTCATCCATCAAAAACAAAAATATGGTTGCAATAACATTGCACTCTTTCCAATATATTACACTGTAATATTGCTACAATATTTATTGCGAAAAGCGGACAGCTTAACTTCATCACAATCTTATAACAATAACTCAGCAGAGTTTCATAATCGATTTGCAATATTGCAATGTTTCAGTGAAATTATTCTGCAATATATCCATGCAATCTTATTGTACTGTATGGGTATCTTCGTTTGCTTACCAAGTGTTGAAAAAATAAATCTTTCATCAGCCGGCCATGTAAAATTTTCCTCATATTCGGGATATCTCAATATCAAACGAAACTTGTATAAAGTTCCCAATTGTAATTTTTCGACACGGTATATTATTTCATTGCTATAATTCGTTTTAATATAATTCATAGTTTGCCACTTTTCTGCTGCAATATCTTTGTACTCTAGTGTACAAAAGATCGTCAGATTAATGTTGGAGATCCATGAAATGTCGATGCTATTTATGTTAACCCCGCTCAAAGTAATATTGTTTGGTTCTAAGTATATGTAAGCGATCTTGTTTAAACTCTCGTTGTACAAATCGCTGAAATTAATTGGATACACACGCGCGTATATCATGTAATTTTGTACTGGTAGCGACAAGTTAATCTTTGTGAAAAATCTGCCGTCTGCTATACGTTTCGGCACATTGATCAATTGTTTGCCCTCTTGTTGCGTGCCGTTCACTAATGTAACTGACTTCCAATGCACTTCGTAGGTCACGGCCACGCAGTTCAATTTCTTGGGTGGCATCCAATGAACTACTGCTATAGTAGGCGTCAAAGCTAGAACACTTATGTTTTCTGGTGCATTAAGCTTGCCCAAGTTAGTTCTTATTCGTATCACATTCGAATCCAATGGATTTATTGATAATTGATCAAAGTAAAAATTGCTTAAAGTAAACTTCAACTTGTACTCTGTAAATGGTGTTAAGTTCTGAATCTCGTAATATCGCTCGTACGTCTGCACATTGAATTTCTCAGACTTGTTGAGGTTGTTGTCTGAACAATGGCTTACAGAGATATTATATACAGTAATCGGTAAATTATATTTTTTGCATCCACTCTTTACAACCGGCTCCGGAAGATTCACAACGATGCTGTTTGCCGTTGTATTCACATTCTCTAAATTATTAACTTTTTCGTCAGGTGTCAGACATCTCATTGGAGGATATGGTTGTAAAGATTTATCAAAAGCGTAAATTTTATTAAACCATTTATCTGAGCTCATTATTATCTGTTCAACATATTTGTCTGCATTTGAGACGCTCTTGAGACTTGCATATTTCTTTTTCAAAACGTAGATATATTTATTATACATAGGCCATGTAATTCCTAAAATGTAAATGTTTGTTTTGTCAATCGTCATAGATATGAATTGGTCAATGTTATCACTTATGTTTTCCTTGTGTATCGTATTGCACATAGAAATGTTAATGTCTGTTACAACCATGTAACTCTGACTTAACCAGTAAATTAACGGCTCCTCATTATTCATGTCATCAATTTTTATATCATTAAAAATATTTATATAATGAAATATGCAAAAGAATGAATTTATCTGAACAGTTTGCTCATTTTTTCCATCGAGATGATATTGCCGATATTCACCATTCATCTCATGTGTTGTGGAATATAAAATTCTAAAAAATATGTAATTATTTTACTCATTATAAAACATTATTTTAACAAAAACAGAAACTTGTATGTAGTAAAAATTCTTATAATTATATAATAACTTATTATTTTTTTTACTTATGATCTTAATTATAAAACCATGTAAAATTATAGAAAAATTACAAATTTGCATAAATCTTTAATAGAAAATTATTTTTTCAGGTGAACGGTAGTAAACGTACCCCATAAACGGTGATACATTTAAATATTTAATAAAAATTTTTGCTTTAAGAATCTCATTAAATTTAATTATGCCATTTTCCCACATTGTTAAGTCGAACTTTACAATATGAGAGTAGCCTGACTCTTCATAGGTGTAATATAGATTTCTTGCTACCCAGTCAATGCAGAGATTATGTAGATAATTATGAAAGCTAGCTATCTTTGTGGTTTTATTTTCATTAATCTTTAATGTCATTAGGTCTTTTTTGTCAATCCAATAAATTCTATTGTCTTGTATCGAATAAGCGGCATTTGATGCAAAACTGAAAAAAAAGGAGCAAACTATAATTGTATAGCAAAAGAATTATAGTTGAGATTTCTAATTTTATAGTTATTACTGCTATAATGTTGATAATAATAAACTTGTGCATAATAATAATAATAACTTTAATTTTATACTTAGTGTTAAAAATAATTTATAGTAATTATAACTATTTCTTTTATCAGTATACGTACTTTGACGTCACGAATTTGTGAATAGTAATGTTTAAATCCACGTCCAATATTTCCATACCTAGATTTGTTATGACTAATACTTTAGATATTGGATTTTCATGTGTAGTCGACACATTGATTAAATCCGTGTAAGGACCAGCAACAATTTTAGTATGCGCACGTACTCGAAAATAATATGTCGTGTCAGATATTAGATTGTGCACCGTGAGCTCCAATTTTGTAGTTGTGATATTTGTATCGTCGCAGGTTTGAATCTCTTTTAAGTCTTCGATGAAAAAACATTGCACTGTGTACCCTTGTAATATTTCATCGGTAAATTCAGGTTGGTTCCATCTGTAAAAACATAAAATTTTATTTATTTTGCATTTAACAAAATATTATAACAGAATTAATATTTTTATATATTTATGTCGTTGAATTTAAGAAAAAGAGAGAAAAATGAAAGAATACAAACTGAGAATTTAGATTCCTTACCTCAATGTCACAAAAATGTCGTTTACTTTTTCTGTAAATTGACTGTCGAATTGTACAAATGCTCTGAGAGATATTGGCTTGCTCAAACTGCTTTCTAGAGATTTTAAGATCGTACATATTAACATAATTATATATAAGATTAAGGGGATTATCTCAGTAAATCAGAAAAAAGCAATATAACGTGAAAATAAAGGAAAGAGAAAAAATAAATGTAAACTACAAAATACAGAAATTAGCACAGTATTGACCTTTGAAAAAATAATATAAGAATTTTTGCGTCATTTAAAATTTAGAAAAATAATCGTTAATTTATGGCAAAAACAAATAAATAACTTTTAATGAGGTGACAAGTATTTTTCAATACATTCCTAAAGCTGAAAAAATCAGAAGTATAATATTTGTGACTGCTTTAAAACAGAGTATCAAATTAATAAAATTGACTTTACCTTAAATTATGACAATTTTTATGTACAATGTTATGTTTATATTATGCTTTTCTATTTCTTTTGGTAAATATTTCGATGAAGGGAACCCGCCTCGAATACCTTGACCTTGACATATGTTGTCAAGGTCACTGCCCTGAGTAACATCCAAAAGGTTTTAGCCGTCGCTCGCTGCTCGTTAAAAAGTTATTAGTAAAAGAAGTTTTATAAATAGAATATACTTTTCGGATACCATGTACATATATTATAGATTTATAACTTTCTATGCAAAGCGAGGTATACTCCATACCATAGACATGGGTTGGGTTAGGTTATATCTTCTGAAAGTTGTGCCCCCCGCAGGGGGGCGGAACATACTGTATCTATACATGTACTTCCTAAGATGAAGCAAAATTCACTCAAATTCACGTGGAAAGTTGCAAACCTATGTGAAATCATGCAATAATAGGTCCCTACTGTACAGTTCATAGATTTGCAACTTTCCACGTGAAGCGAGGTCCACCCCACACCACCCCTGAGTCAGGGCGAAATGAGGTATATTATTGTACGCTTCCACATAGGTTTGCAACTTTCCACACAAAACGAGATCCGTACCACCTCTGAATAATTTATTAAATATTTCTTATTAATAATGAAAAATAAGTAATTAAATAACCGCGTATATGTCAAAAAGCGTTCCATTAAGCGCACAAGATGTATAAAGATTACGTGAAATTCGTGAAACTTTTTTTGTTTAACTATAACTTTTTAATAAACAACGAGCGACGCCTAAAACTTTTGGATGTTACTCAGGGCAGTGACCTTGACATATGTCAAGGTCAAGGTAATCGAGGCGGGCTCCCTTCATCGAAATATTTACCCCCAACGAAAACAAAAATATTTTATACGTATTATTATGAAATGGTTACAATAACGTTGCACTCTTTCCAATATATTACACTGTAATATTGCTACAATATTTCATTGCGAAAAGCGGACAGCTTAAATTCATCACAATCTTATAACAATAACTCAGCAGAGTTTCGCAATCGATTTGCAATATTGCAATGTTTCAATGAAATTATTCTGCAATATATCCGCAACTTTATTGTGCTGTATGGGTATTTTCATTTGCTTACCAAGTGTTGAAAAATTAAATCTTTCATCAGCCGGCCATATAAAATATTCCTCATATTCGGGATATCTCAATATCAAGCGAAACTTGTATAAAGTTCCCAATTGTAATTTTTCGACACGGTATATTATTTCATTGCTATAATTAATTTTAATATAATTCATAGTTTGCCACTTTTCTGCTGCAATATCTTTGTACTCTAGTGCACAATAGATCGTCAGATTAATGTTGGAGATCCATGAAATGTTCATGCTATTTGAGTTGACCCCGCTCAAAGTAATATTGTTTGGTTCTGAGTATCTATAAACGATCTTGGTCTCGTTGTAGAAATTGCTGAAATTAATTGGATACACACGCACGTATATCAAGTAATCTTGTACTGGTAGCGACAAGTTAATCTTTGTGAAAAATCTGCCGTCTGCCGTACGTTTCTGCACATTGATAAATTGTTTGCTCTTTTGTTGCGTGCCGTTCACTAATGTAACTGAGTTCCAATGCACTTCGTAGGTTACGGCCATGCAGTTCACTTTCTCGAGTGGAATCCAATGAACTACTGCTATAGTAGGCGTCAAAGCTAGGACACTTATGTTTTCTGGTGCATTAGACTTGCCGGAATTAGTTTTTATTGGTATCACATTCGAATCGAATGGATTTATTGATAATTGATCAAAGTAAAAATTGCTTAAAGTAAACTTCAACTTGTACTCTGTAAATGGTATTAAGTTCTGAATCTCGTAATATCGCTCGGCCGTCAGCACATTGAATTTCTCAGACTTGTTGAGATTGTTGTCTAAACAGCTTACGGAGATAGTATATATAGTAGTTGGTAAATTATATTTTTTGCATCCACTCTTTACAACCGGCTCCGGAAGACTTACACTGATGCTGTTTGCCTTTGCATTCACATTTTCAAAATTGTAAACTTTTTCGTCAGGTGTCAGACATCTCATTGGAGGATATGGTTGTAAAGATTTATCAAAAGCGTAAATTTTATTAAACCATTTATCTGAGCTCATTATTATCTGTTCAACATATTTGTCTGCATTTGAGACGCTCTTGAGACTTGCATATTTCTTTTTCAAAACGTAGATATATTTATTATACATAGGCCATGTAATTCCTAAAATGTAAATGTTTGTTTTGTCAATCGTCATAGATATGAATTGGTCAATGTTATCACTTATGTTTTCCTTGTGTATCGTATTGCACATAGAAATGTTAATGTCTGTTACAACCATGTAACTCTGACTTAACCAGTAAATTAACGGCTCCTCATTATTCATGTCATCAATTATCATTTCATTAATATTTTTCCTATGAATTTGGCAAAAGGATACATTTATCCGAACAATTTGCTCGTTTTTTCCATCGAGATATTGGATCATATAATGTCCACCATTTATGAAATTGTATAATAGGGAATATAAAATTCTAAAAAATATATAATTATTTTACTCATTATAAAACATTATTTTAACAAAAACAGAAACTTGTATGTAGTAAAAATTCGAAATTCTTATAATTATATAATAACTTATTCTTTTTTTTACTTATAATCTTAATTATAAAACCACGTAAAATTATAGAAAAATTACAAATTTGCTTAAATCTTTAATGGAAAATTATTTTTTCAGGTGAACGGTAGTAAACGTACCCCATAGACGGTGATACATATAAACGGTCATAATGATTTTTTGATTTGAACATCTCCTCAAATTTAATTATGCCATTTTTCCACATTGTTAAGTCGAACTTTACAATACAATAGTTTGCTGACTTTTGATGCTGAGTGAAATATAGATTTCTTGCTACCCAGTCAATGCAGAGATTATATAGATAATAATCAAAGGTAGCCATCTTTGTGATATTATTTTCATTAATCTTGAATGTCATTAAATCTTGTTCGTCAGTCCAATAAATTCTATTGTCTTGTATCGAATACACGGCATCTCTTACTTTTCTGAAAAAAAGGAACTATATTCTATTATTGATCTGAGAAAAAGGAACTATAATTGTATAGTAAAAAATTATAGTTGAGATTTCTAATTTTATAGTTATTACTACTACAATGTTGATAATAATAAACTTGTGCATAATAATAATAACTTTAACTTTATAGCTAGTGTTAAAAATAATTTATGATAATTATAACTATTTTTTTTATCAGTATACGTACCCTATCATTAAGAAATTAGTAATGTTTAAATCCACGTCCATTATTTCCATACCTATATCCATTGTGAGTAATAATTTAGGTATTGGATTTTCATGTGTAGTCGACACATTGATTAAATCCGTGTAAGGACCAGCAACAATTTTAGTATGCGCACGTACTCGAAAATAATATGTCGTGTTAGATGTTAGATTGTGCACCGTGTGCTCCAATTTTGCAGCTGTGATATTTTTATCGTCGCAGGTTTCTTTAAAGTCGTCGAAGAAAGAACACTGCACTTGGTACCCTTGTATTATTTCATCGGTAAATTCAGGTTGGTTCCATCTGTAAAAAAATAAAATTTTACCCTTTTTATATGCAACAAAATTATAACAGAATTAACATTTTGATATATTTATGTCGGTGAATTTAAGAAAAAGAAAGAAAAATAAAAGAATACAAACTGAGAATTTAGATTCCTTACCTCAATGTCACAAAAATGTTTACTTTTTCTGTAAATTGACTGTCGAATTGTACAAATGCTCTGAGAGATATTGGCTTGCTCAAACTGCTTTCTAGAGATTTTAAGATCGTACATATTAACATAATTATATATAAGATTAAGGGGATTATCTCAGTAAATCAGAAAAAAACAATATAACGTGAAAATAAAGGAAAGAGAAAAAATAAATGTAAACTATAAAATACGGAAATTAGCACAGTATTGACCTTTGAAAAAATAATATAAGAATTTTTGCGTCATTTAAGATTTAGAAAAATAATCGTTAATTCATGGCAAAAACGAATAAATAACTTTTAATAAGGTGACAAGTATTTTTCAATAAATTCCTAAAGCTCTTAAAAAATCAGAAGTATAATATTTGTGACTGCTTTAAAACAGAGTATCAAATTAATAAAATTGACTTTACCTTAAATTATGACAATTTTTATGTACAATGTTATGTTTATATTATGCTTTTCTATTTCTTTTGGTAAATATTTCGATGAAGGGAACCCGCCTCGATTACCTTGAACTTGACATATGTTGTCAAGGTCACTGCCCTGAGTAACATCCAAAAGGTTTTAGCCGTCGCTCGCCGTTCGTTAAAAATTATTAGTGTAAAAGAAGTTTTATAAATAGAATATATTTTTCGGATACCATGTACATATATTGGGTTGGCAACTAAGTAATTGCGGATTTCATTGATAGATAGTGTTAGTTGAATTTTGGATATGTTCACGTATTTCAAATGTCAAACTCATATTGTTGTTTGACAGTTCGTATTCCAATTAACATTCTGTGAAAAAATTTTGTTGATCGGTTGTGTAGTTTTTATTTGGCATTGGTTGAAAGATGGAAAAGCAAAACGAACACTTTCGACATATTTTGCTTTTTTACTTTTGCAAAGGAAAAAGCGCATCGAAAGCTCACAAAAAGTTATGTGCTGTGTATGGTGACGAAGCCTTAAAAGAACGGCAGTGTCAAAATTGGTTTCAAAAGAAGGTCATGTTGTCAGTTTAATGGAATTGCAAAGGAATTGTCTACTTTGAGATTTTACCATGCAACCAGACGATCAATTCAGATGTGTACATTGAACAATTAACCAAATTGAACAATGCAATTCAAGAAAAGCGACCAGAATTGATCAATAGAAAAGGCATCGTCTTCCATCACAACAACCCGCCAGACCCCACATATCTTTAGCGTCCCATCTAAAATTGAGAGAGCTTGGGTGGGAAATTTTGATGCATCCACCGTATAGTCCTGACCTTGCACCATCGGATTACCATTTGTTTCGGGCTTTACAAAACTTCTTGAATAGTAAAAAGTTCAATAATGATGATGATGTCAACTCGCAATTAGTTCAGTTTTTTGCCGATAAAAACCAAAAATTTTATGAACGTGGAATTATGATGCTGCCTGAAAGATGGCAAGAGGTCATTGATAAAAATGGACAATACATTATTAAATAAAGTTAACTTGTTCTATGAAAAAATCGTCTTTTGTTTTGTTAAAAAAAACCGCAATTACTTAGTTGCCAACCCAATATTATAGATTTATAACTTTCTATGCAAAGCGAGGTATACCCCATACCACGGACATGGGTTGGGTTAGGTTATATCTTCTGAAAGTAGTGCCCCCCGCAGGGGGGGGAATATACTGTATCTACACATGTACTTCCTAAGATGAAGCAAAATTCACTCTTCACTCAAATTCACGTGGAAAGTTGCAAACCTATGTGGAAGCGTACAATAATAGGCCTCGCTTCGCACTGACTCGGGGGTGGACCTCATTTCACGTGAAAAGTTGCAAACCTATGTGAAATCATGCAATAATAGGTCCCTACTGTACAGTTCATAGATTTGCAACTTTCCACGTGAAGCGAGGTCCACCCCACACCACCCCTGAGACAGGGCGAAATGAGGTATATTATTGTACGCTTCCACATAGGTTTGCAACTTTCCACACAAAACGAGATCCGTACCACCTCTGAATAATTTATTAAATATTTCTTATTAATAATGAAAAATAAGTAATTAAATAACCGCGTATTGTCAAAAAAACGTTCCATTAAGTGCACAAGATGTATAAAGATTACGTGAAATTCGTGAAACTTTTTTTGTTTAACTATAACTTTTTAATAAACAACGAGCGACGCCTAAAACTTTTGGATGTTACACAGGGCAGTGACCTTGACATATGTCAAGGTCAAGGTAATCGAGGCGGGCTCCCTTCATCGAAATATTTACCCCCAACGAAAACAAAAATATTTTATACGTATTATTATGAAATGGTTACAATAACGTTGCACTCTTTCCAATATATTACACTGTAATATTGCTACAATATTTCATTGCGAAAAGCGGATAGCTTAAATTCATCACAATCTTATAACAATAACTCAGCAGAGTTTCGCAATCGATTTGCAATATTGCAATGTTTCAATGAAATTATTCTGCAATATATCCGCAACTTTATTGTGCTGTATGGGTATTTTCATTTGCTTACCAAGTGTTGAAAAATTAAATCTTTCATCAGCCGGCCATATAAAATATTCCTCATATTCGGGATATCTCAATATCAAGCGAAACTTGTATAAAGTTCCCAATTGTAATTTTTCGACACGGTATATTATTTCATTGCTATAATTAATTTTAATATAATTCATAGTTTGCCACTTTTCTGCTGCAATATCTTTGTACTCTAGTGCACAATAGATCGTCAGATTAATGTTGGAGATCCATGAAATGTTCATGCTATTTGAGTTGACCCCGCTCAAAGTAATATTGTTTGGTTCTGAGTATCTATAAACGATCTTGGTCTCGTTGTAGAAATTGCTGAAATTAATTGGATACACACGCACGTATATCAAGTAATCTTGTACTGGTAGCGACAAGTTAATCTTTGTGAAAAATCTGCCGTCTGCCGTACGTTTCTGCACATTGATAAATTGTTTGCTCTTTTGTTGCGTGCCGTTCACTAATGTAACTAAGTTCCAATGCACTTCGTAGGTTACGGCCATGCAGTTCACTTTCTCGAGTGGAATCCAATGAACTACTGCTATAGTAGGCGTCAAAGCTAGGACACTTATGTTTTCTGGTGCATTAGGCTTGCCGGAATTAGTTTTTATTGGTATCACATTCGAATCGAATGGATTTATTGATAATTGATCAAAGTAAAAATTGCTTAAAGTAAACTTCAACTTGTACTCTGTAAATGGTATTAAGTTCTGAATCTCGTAATATCGCTCGGCCGTCAGCACATTGAATTTCTCAGACTTGTTGAGATTGTTGTCTAAACAGCTTACGGAGATAGTATATATAGTAGTTGGTAAATTATATTTTTTGCATCCACTCTTTACAACCGGCTCCGGAAGACTTACACTGATGCTGTTTGCCTTTGCATTCACATATTCAAAATTGTAAACTTTTTCGTCAGGTGTCAGACATCTCATTGGAGGATATGGTTGTAAAGATTTATCAAAAGCGCAAATTTTATTAAACCATTTATCTGAGCTCATTATTATCTGTTCAACATATTTGTCTGCATTTGAGACGCTCTTGAGACTTGCATATTTCTTTTTCAAAACGTAGAGAGCAGTTTTAGTCCCATTATCTTTTGCTAAAATGTAAATGTTTGTTTTGTCAATCGTCATAGATATGAATTCGTCAATGTTATCACTTATGTTTTCCTTGTGTATCGTATTGCACATAGAAATGTTAATGTCTGTTACAACCATGTAACTCTGACTTAACCAGTAAATTAACGGCTCCTCATTATTCATGTCATCAATTATCATTTTAAGAAAATAAGTTTTATAATGAAATAGGCAAAAGGATGCATTTATTCGAACAATTTGCTCGTTTTTTTCGAGATGATATTTCATTATATCATATTCTTTATTCTCCCAAATGTATAATATGCCATATAAAATTCTAAAAAATATATAATTATTTTACTCATTATAAAATATTATTTTAACAAAAACAGAAACTTGTATGTAGTAAATTTCAAAATTCTTATAAGTATATAAGAACTTATTATTTCTTTTACTTATGATCTTAATTATAAAATCACATAAAATTATAGAAAAATTACAAATTTGCATAAATCTTTAATGGAAAATTATTTTTTCAGGTGAACGGTAGTAAACGTACCCCATAAACGGTGATACACTTAATTGGTAAATAAGATTTTCTGATTTGATAATCTCCTCAAATTTAATTATGCCATTTTCCCACATTGTTAAGTCGAACTTTACAATACAATAGTAGCCTGACTCTCGAAAGACATAGTAGGTGAAATATAGATTTCTTGCTACCCAGTCAAAGCAGAGATCAAATACAAAATTATCAAAGGTAGCCATCTTTGTGATATTATTTTCATTAATCTTCAATGTCATTAGGTCTCTTCCCTCAATCCAATAAATTATATTGTCTTGTATCGAATAAATGACATCTGATGCATATCTGAAAAAAAGGAACTATAAATGTATAGTAAAAAATTATAGTTGAGATTTCTAATTTTATAGTTATTACTGCTATAATGTTGATAATAATAAACTTGTGCATAATAATAATAACTTTAACTTTATAGCTAGTGTTAAAAATAATTTATGATAATTATAACTATTTCTTTTATCAGTATACGTACACTTCCGTTACCAAATTAGTAATGTTTAAATCCACGTCCATTATTTCCATACCTATATCCATTGTGAGTAATAATTTAGGTATTGGATTTTCATGTGTAATCGACACATTGATTAAATCCGTGTAAGGACCAGCAACAATTTTAGTATGCGCACGTACTCGAAAATAATATGTCGTGTTAGATGTTAGATTGTGCACCGTGTGCTCCAATTTTGCAGCTGTGATATTTTTATCGTCGCAGGTTTCTTTAAAGTCGTCGAAGAAAGAACACTGCACTTGGTACCCTTGTATTATTTCATCGGTAAATTCAGGTTGGTTCCATCTGTAAAAAAATAAAATTTTAGCCTTTTTATATGCAACAAAATTATAACAGAATTAACATTTTGATATATTTATGTCGGTGAATTTAAGAAAAAGAAAGAAAAATAAAAGAATACAAACTGAGAATTTAGATTCCTTACCTCAATGTCACAAAAATGTCGTTTTTTTTTTCTGTGAATTGACTGTCGAATTGTATAAATGCTCTGAGATATGTTGGCTTGCTCAATCTGCTTTCTAGAGATTTGAAGATAATACATATTAACATAATTATATATAAGATTAAGTGGATTATCTCAGTAAATCAGAAAAAAAACAATTTAATGTGAAAATTAAGAAAAGAGAAAAAAATAAATGTAAACTACAAAATATGGAAATTAGCACAATATTGACCTTTAAAAACATAATATAAGAATTTTTTGCGCCATTTAAGATTTAGAAAAGTAATCGTTAATTCATGGCAAAAACGAATAAATAACTTTTAATAAAGTGACAAGTACTTTTCGAAAAATTCCTATAGCTTAAGAAATCAGAAGTATAATATTTGGGATTGCTTTAAAACAGAATAGCAAATTAATAAAATTGACTTTACCTTAAATTATGACAATTTTTATGTACAATGTTATGTTTATTTTATGCTGTTCTATTTCTTTTTTGGACGGAATAGAATTTATATTCTTCTCACTACTGGAAGATATTTTTAGATTTGATTTCCACTCTCTCTTCAATTTAAATTATATTTATACTTTTTCGTCATAGATTTTGTTATTAATGTTTTATGCATTTTTTTACAACTTACCGATAGATTCTTCTGGAATCATAAAAATATTTGCAAGTGGAACTTCATCGACTTCTCGCTCATTCCTCACAGTCATACTATCAGAATGACTCCGGTCAGATTTGAAATTTAGTATATGATGATCACTTTTCTCGGACATTGAAATATCCTTCATAAAGTATAACATACGAAAAGAATTAAGTAAGATCGTTGAAGCGGTTGTTTCTGGTGCTTTTAATGATAAATTATATAAATTATAAAATTAAACGAAAAATTGTGCCATTCGTTTTTTGTTTGCTTAATAATACCGGTTTGATATATACTATTCCTAAATAATATAAATTGAATGTGATGTAGTTTCATTCATATCGTAAAATCTATTTTTTATTAATTTTTTTAAGACATCTTGTATATCAAACATAACTCATGTCAAAAAGAAAATCAATCAATAGGTTAACGAGAGTCAATGAGGATTCATAACAGCTTTTAGCAAGTAGTACAAGCAAAAGTGTAGCTCTTTGCAATTATTAAAACAATTTTGTTTAACGATTTGATTCTTTCTCATGATAGGTTAGTTAACTCTTTTCAATTTTACCGTAACTCAAATTTCTTTTCAAAAATTTGCCGATATTACTAAAGTTTTATTAATGTTTGTACTTCAAGAATAAAAAGGTTAAAAATATTGTTTCTTTACAATTATTAAATATTATTCATAGAATTATATAAATTCTTTTATTTATAGCCTTGTCAAGTTTTTTCTCGAATGTCGTTATATTTTTAACACAAACAAATCCTGGAAATGATAGTATAAACCGATAGTATAAACCGACAATATCTCCATAAAAATATGTGGATATAATTGTATATAAATGAATATATGTACAATGAAAATTAATATAAATTCTAGTGATTGTTATTGAATATATTGTCGATCGAAATATTAGTGTTAATAGATACAACTTGAAGAATGTTTGATGAATAGTTTCTTTATTAGACAGATTTTCTATCTTGATATTTAGTAGCTCTGTTCCGTTATATAATTATCCTTAACACAAAGAAATGATGCTAAATTTCTAAATTAATTTCATAAAATAAAATCTACATTAGTATAAAACTTACTATATATCAATAAATATTATTATATATATCTAGGAAAATAAAAAAATTTCAAAAATTGAAAAGAATAACATAAAAATCTGTTGAAGTGCCATCGTATGTATATATTAATGTAGCAGATAGTAGAAAAAATTAATTAAAAATTTGTTTTAAAAAAAAAAATATAAATATATATATACAAAAAGAGAGAGCTAGAGAGACAAAATAATACAATAAAATTTTAAAACACCGTTTTCATTAAATTTAATATACTATATGTTTATAACATCCATTTGTAAACAAAATTTCGAAAATTTATCCATCTTTTTTTTACAACATCGAACATACTTTTTTCTTTTATATTAAATTGTTTTATCTTATCTTATTATAGGTGGAATATATAATTTATTATCATTCATTTTTAGTTACGCTACTGCAATAACATTCAATTGTTTCTTAATCAAGCGAAAAGTATCTCTTACCTGCGTGAAATCCGGACACATGGAAACACTTTCTTCCTGGAGGCTGTTTGAAGGGGTATAATCCTTCGGTATAAAAGTGATAGTTGCCTTTGTGTGTGTCAGTACTAAACCGTTCAATAAAACACATAAAATTGTTCCAAACATAATTTGCATTTTTCGTAAACGTTTGCACTCAATCGGTTTTTCCGTTGAATCCTCAATTAGTTTCCCCCCTATTTTGATGGTTGTCGCGGTGTATACTTTTTTATATTTTTTGTCATTATTCATAAATCCTTTTATAAACCTAGTTTTTTTTTTTTTATTTTTTTCCTTTTGATTTTCTCTTGGGTCGGGTTCCCATTTTTTTTTAAGATTTAATTTGAATTTTTTGTTAATAATTATTTTTTTTTTTTTTAGAAAACCAATGACAATGCAAAATGATACAAAATGATCATTTGATTGTATAGCAAACAGAGGAATATAATTATTATCAGCTTTTTTTTTCATTAATATTATAATAGAAAACTTAACAAAAATACCCATCAATTACAAACTAACTGAGAAACGTAACCCCTTCCTCGTTATATGAATTATAGATCTTGCAACATTTTCAGCCATATTCAAACACATGCAGCGTGTAATCGAATTCACTTAAATATTTATCATATCTTTGGTTTTATTAAATATGTAATTATGACAATTCGTTCGTACGATTGTGTTACTACGTATGCTTTTCAAAATCCACTATTTGTACACAATTTTTTGTGATATTCATATGATGCAGTTTGAATCAAACGATAAGTAACGCGGTAGTGTGTTTGGCTAGCGATCACAATACTAACTGACTTCGAATGATCAATCTGATCATATGTTGCCACGACGTCTTATTAGCCGCATTCCGTTTGTAATTTATTTTTCTCCACGGAGATACTCGCGTTATTTCAAAAAAAATTCTTTAAAAACTGTTTGACAAAAAAGATATATGTATAAAACAAAAATAGTTCTATGTATAAATAAAAATAATTATATGTATATATAATTGTTTAATGAATTTTATTAAACTTTTTATATTAATTTATTTCTTAGTATTTCTTTTTGACATAAGAGGCACGTTTACTATATAAGAAGATATTCTGATTATAAGAAAAATAATAATGGATTTAAAAAAGTGATTTATACGTTTTCTGTGACATTCATATAATGCAGTTTGAATCAATACGTAGCGTTTTTAGTATAAATCTAGTAGTTCTAGTATAAATAAATACAAATTTCCAATAGCAAATAAATAACAAATAATTGTACGATTATTTTTATGTTATTTGCATCGAATAATATAATATTTATGTTATTTGCATCGAATAATATATGCTTGTATATAATATAACTTTACTTAATATTAACTTAACATAATATACTTAATATAATATATAATATAATATAAAATAAAAAACTTATAATATTAATTACTTTATTATTTTAATTATACTATTGTAATTTTATATCGCCACATTTTATATGTGCACCAGTGGGCATAGTGTTATCAATCAAATTCTCTCTTTCTCCCGCTATAAATCAATTACTTTTTCCAAAAAGTGATAAACACTTTAATTACGTGAAATATAATTGAAAATAATTTTGTAATGCTCCGGTCAACCATTTAAAAACTCAACTTTATAAAGGTCTCTTTTTAAATTCATGCATAATAATGAACGTACTTCCAAATATTTTATGAATTTAAAATTTATTCCCTCCACAACAATGATATATGTATGTACAAAGATTTATATGTACAGTTTGAAATAGGAGAAAGCTCAAAACATAATATAAAAAAGCTTAAAAAGAAAATTACAATTTTGTGTTAACATTTATGAATTTACAAAATAGTTAATATTACATTAAAAAGTCTGCAGATCTTATATAATATATAAAATACAAAAATACACATGTTGAATATCTAATAAGTATCGTAAGAAAACAAACATTTAATTATTAGTACATGCATATCCATCTATAATTTTCTTCATTAAAACTAACAATAAGTTATTTATATCAGTTAGATAATACATATAACAATAATATTTATTGGATTCAATATATCATCTCTTCTACGTCACTTCTTAGAACTATAATATTTTCAAGACAAAATTTGAAGTTTGATTTAATTTCCGCTGCATTGCAACAAGACAGCATTGATATCAAATGGACAGTTAACCTTTAATTATCAATTGTCAATAGATGACGTAAAACAACGTTTTATGGCACGTGGCTGTCGTCAATAAATAACTTAAAGATATGCTATGATGCCCGAGGTAGCACATATTCGTTTTATATACGTTTCTTACACGTATCCAATGTTTTTTTAATCGTAAAACATTAATAAGAAACGTTTCTATAAAAACGTTTTTAAAACCATAGTTAAGGAGACATATTTTTCACGTTTCTAATATAGACAAAATAAAAGCTAATTTTTATTAATCAAATTATATATACATATATATACATACATATACATATACATACATACATATAAAATATATAGGGAGACCGGGGACGAAAGTAACATTTTTTGTATTATAGGTCACTAATTAATTATCATTACAGATACAAAAAAAAGGTTATATGTTAAAAAACTCCATTTATTGCTCTATTATTATACCTACGTTTCAATCTCAAATGATAGATATTTAAAGAGCTACTATAGCTTTTCGCAAGTTCGTTGTTACTTGCAAGATATTACTTTCATCCTGCGGGCCTGGGACGAAAGTAACATAATCTGGGGATAAAAGTATCAGTTCTTATTTTCGGGAAAATAAAATAAATATTACTTTTTTCAATTTAAGGCAACTTTTATTATAATCTTTTATTAAGCAAGATAACTTTTATTATAAATTTTTTTTGTATTATATTACATTAAAGTAAAAAATAAAATAAATATTTATTTTTATCATGTTTGAAAAACTTAAAAGAAAAAATCTTCGTTAAACAAAATAATTATAATTTATATCATAAATTATAAGTTATATCATAAAAATAATTATACTTAATATCACACCAGTTTTGTACTTTTTTAAGTCCAAATAATAGTTTAATTCTAAATAATAATATAAAAATTGTATGATAACTACTTATAGAAAAGAGATTGGTATCTATTCAGAATCAAAATTATGGCATACGTAATAAAGAATCGCCTTTTGGTACAGTTATTATGGGACCAGCCTTATACTTTAAGCATTGAAACGTGTTACTTTCGTCCACAGAGTGTCGTGTTACTTTTGTCCTCAAACACATTTTTTTAGAATAAAAGCATTATAACCTAAATATGATGCAAGACTTAGCCATCAACCAAATCAACTATAAAAACTTATAGATATATTTTAGAAGAATACACCGGCAAATAATTACGTCAATATATACACTTTAATTAGGCAAGATACAAAAAAACTAAAACAAGAAATACTTAGGTGAATAATGCAAATACATTAATTTCACTACTGCATGTGCAACCGGCGCGATCGTTCTACAACAAATTAGCTGAAAAGGAAGAATCAGGGCGTACGCGTTTGACTATATAGTACAAATTATTCAACATATTGTGTAGTTTATTACGAGGCTTATTACTTTCATGACGTTGTTACTTTTGTCCCCGGTCTCCCCTATTTAGAAAGTTATATTTCAAATTAGAAAAGGTACTACTACTAAAAAAATTCTACTACTAAAAAAATAAAAAGATAGAAATTTGTCCATAGAAAATTTCACTAAAGAGGAAAGAAAGAAGAAATTTTTTTTCATGAACTTTTTTTGTTCTTTGTATTTGTGTAATAAAATCATTAAAAATGGCGTGTGTTTCATTAAAGATACTTGCATATTAATAAGCGATAGAGAAAAAATCGAAGTAACTAGGGAAAAATGAGAATCTCCGAAGACGGATAATCTGGATTAAATTGGATGAATGAAGATGTGGGTAGAATCGAGAAAAATTTCTCTAACATTTTGCCCACCCCGTATCTCTTCTTTGATTCACGTAATCAATTTGCTAGAATTTCTCGAAAGAAAAAAAAAGATCATTTGATACATTCTTGTAATTAGAACTTGACAAATTATACAAAAATAGATTTACGTCGGACAAATCATCGAACGATCAAATTTACGATTACATAACTAAGAATTTTTCTACATTGTTATAGCGAAATCCGATTAATTTTCTCTCACATGGACTATTATTTTCTAAACACGTGATATGTAATAAACTAAATAAATTAAATATATAATTTACATATATATGTGATACATAATATTAAGTCCAAATGTTAATGCTGTCAATATCAAATTATTTATGTTATTAAACATTTGAATAAAACGAATCCATTTATTTGATATTGATAACATCATAAATTCTATTATGTAAATTGTAATTTGTAAGTAGTAAATTGTGTTTTTGTGAATTGTAAATAGTTATAATTGTATATTAATTATAATTTAATATTGATATTTTTAATTATTGACATAATTGTGTATAAAATACAATTATAACTATAATTATATTGTATGAAATTGTATTTATGATTAGAATTATATCAATGCATTCTTATGTAAATTACAGGAAAAATGATCGAAAGTATACGTATAATGATTATATAATAGTAATTCATTAAATTAACCTATTTGTTTCTATAGTACATATTT